>NDGN011545776.1:6238-22343 GCA_002564285.1 Tympanoctomys barrerae | reverse complement strand
TTGTCTTCCATCTTGTCTCCTTGAGGGTCTGACCCTGTCTAACTGCCTATAATATTTCTATCTCACTCGGCTGCCTACTATAGTGTTGTGGGAGTCTTCGGAAAGAGGATTCCTGGCAACTTCCTCCTGGCTGCCTCCAGACTCTGCCCCCTAAACTTATTAAAATTTTGCCTCTACTCTTCAGTGAGTTTCAGTTCTGACTATACCCATGTAACTGTAGTCTTTCTGCAAGCCACTGAACCTAGGAGTGTTGTAGGGTCCAATACATTTTCCTTTCCTCATGTAAAAGAGCCCACCGACACTAACTTTCATATACATTCACTGAAATTTCTCATTAAAGCATGATACATATCTTATGAAAGATGAGGTCTTTATTTATCTTGGTAATTTTTTTGTTTTTAAAATATGTTTTTTGGGCTGGCCAAATAGATCAGCAAATTAAAGCGCCTGCTTAGGCAGATGCAGGGACTGGTAATTCCATTCCCAGTCCTGAGGTGCTGGTCCCACCCCCAGGGTGCTCTGAGACAGCAATTGAGACTGGGCATGGTGGTGCTCACCTGTAATCTCAGCACTTGGGAGGCTGTAAGTAGGATCCATAGAGTCCAATCTACACAGTGAGACCCTGTACACCCTGTCCTAAATACAAAAATAAATAAATAAACAAAAGTAAAAAATATATGTTTTGGTAACTGTTTCTTGCATACTGGAAATTATAAATATTCTTTTGGGTCTAACAGGATAACATGCTACTTTTAAAAATTGGTTCTTTTAAATATATTGATTACAAGCACCATTGCTCAGATAAAATTAATTAAATCCAGTACAGAATGGGGAAGCCAGTCACATAGCAGGAAGCATGAACATGGGACAGGGTCCCTTCCTGTTGGGGGTTGAGTTAGTGACTCATTTTGGCTCTTTCAGTGTGATAGATACCTATTTAGAATGTCAATCCCTGATGCCCATCCCTAGGGAAGTATGTAGCTATATTTGTTTCCTCTTTTGTCTGAGGCCTGACCCACAGCAGGGAGTGTCTGTCTCTTCCGAAGTTGCAAAGTCACCTTGTCTTCCATATTGTCTCCTTTAGGGCCTGGCATTGTCTGACTGACTATAATATTTATATTTAATTCAGCTGCCTACCACATTCCCCCCTCTGAAGAAGTAATCTGATGTGACATGAGGGAACCATGGTTGATGACCGCCCTAGCTTCTGCAGGCTGAAAGGGGTCATAGTTGTGAACCGGCAGTCACAGATATTCTCCAGGGGTTCTATCTAATAGTTTGTCCCACCTCATGCCAAGCTAAGTGAGTTCTCATGTTCTCTGCTACCTTAGATTCACCTCACCACATGGTTTTCCTCTATAAAAGTCCCTGGAAGAGACACCTTCCTGGGGACCATTCTTGGGGGTCCCCTCCTGTCCCTCCCTAGGACAGGAGCTTTTTTTCCCTCAATAAAAGTATTCTGCTCATATAAGTAAGTAAGTAAATAAATAAATTGACTAAAGTTTATTTCAATAATTATTTTGAAATTATTATAAAACTATGTTTCAGTATGACTAGCTATATGCACAAAATTATATTTATCCTACAATTAACATGACTCTGCTACTGGAGAGTGTTGCCAGTATTTGTTGATCTTGAATAACTACATTTTTATTCCAAATTATGCTAAAAGTTCACAGTCCTATATTAAAATTACACAGAAGATGAAATTGTGACTCCACTACCACTCTCTCACGGCTCTGCAGTACTCATGAAATCTATCTTTACAACATTCCAGCACCAGAAAAATGATTCATATTTTGCACAGGAAAATTAAATACTATAAAGGCTGTTAATGAAGGAGTCAAGATAATCTACACACAATTTTCTTCACACTGTAATTAAAAGGCAACATGGAATTAGAAACTTTTCAAGCAAATTACTAAATAAACAACATCAGGGGATAATAGCTGTTACATAAATTATAGTGATTGGAGTTCTTGACATTGCCAATCTACATTCAGTGATGTTATGAGAAGAAAATGCACAATGAAATCAAGGCCACAAGCAAAATATAGGGAGACAGGAAAGGCCTGTAGAGAAGCAGGATGGAGCCAGCTGGGGGGAACGTTGCACAAAGAGGACAATGACTTTACCTAGTGGAAACTGTCATGAGGCAGTATAGCATGTCGGTATGGGTCATGTCCTCTCCACATGGCGTTTGTGACACCTCTAAGGTCTTTAATTACAATAATGCATACACTCAATTTAAACCAAGTACAAATGAACAGACAGGCCTAATCACTAGATAGGCCTGGTGCCTATGACATTTGTTGGAAGCTGTTAACATTTAAATATAATCCCTTTGTTAAAAATTTCAGAATATTAGGGAAAAGTTATACATACATTCATGCACACACACACACACACACATGCATACACAGAGACACACATACACATTTTAGAACCTCAGTGTCTTAAATGTGTAGAAAGAGGAGCAGGTTAAAAGTGAAGAATCACACAGACCGAGGATGGTCGCAGTACAGGAAGACATTAAGTGATTCAAAGGTTCAAACCATTGTACACGGTAGAGGGACAGTGCCATCTGATGACAAAACACACAGAAGCAAATGTGTCCAGCCTGAGAGTGGTGGGCATGAACCTGGACAGCTTGTAAGGATCACAGTTTTCAGCAGACCTGTACCAGCCAGCAAGTGCCACGCAAACCTGACGAATATTTCTACCTACCTACATGTGAGTAGGCCTCAGAAGAAAGGCATACGCTGCTGTTAAACAAACATGTAAATTCTTTTTTAAATTTAATTAGCAAGCTTTGGCTTGTTTTGTTATTTTCTAAAATAATTTCCTAAGTAAAATTAATTTTAGCAGTTAACATATGTGAAGTAAAATACTATATCAAATAGGTTTTTGCTTGTGATATGGCTATAATTGCATACACAGAATTGCTAGGAGTAGAGTAATAAATGTTTGCTTATTAATTGCTTTACACCATCGTGACTTCGATATAGTATGAAAAGAAAGCAGAACCCACAGAAAAGAAAATTGTGAAGTAGAACGTTCAACACAGAACAGACAGACGAGAACATTTTGTTGAGACAAATAATAAGGCATTGTACTTAATGTGTAGGGAGATTGTGTCAGCTTTCAAAGTTCTCAGTTAGAGAAGACTTTGTATGTCAAATCATGCTGCAAAATTTGCTATGCATCAAGAAATGTTTTGTAAAGATAACATATGTAAGTGAAAAAAACATCTGTCATCTCAACATATTTTAAATGATAATTCAGAGCTAGATCTGTAGTAGCAGTTCTGACTGTAATAAAATGAAAAATCAATTACTAAAGTTGTTAATTAAGCAGCCTAAAGTAAGTATGGCAAATATAGTTTGCCTTGATTTTAAAGAGAGATTTCTTGAGGAGTCTCCACACTGATTTCCATAATGGCTGGACCACTCTACATTCCCACCAGCAGAGGACCAGGGTACCTTTTTCCCCACAGCCTCTCCAACATCTGTTGTTGGTTGATTTCTTTATAATAGCCATTCTCTCTGGGGTGCAATGATATCTCAGTGTTGTTTTAATTTTAATCATGAGTGGCTAGTGATGTGGAGCATTTTTTGCTGTATTTATTTGCTTCTTGTATTTCATCCCCTGAGAAATATGTGTTAATTTCAGATGTCCATTATTGGACTGGGTCTTTATTTATTTATTTTTTATTTATTTATTTATTTATTTATTTATTTCTGGAACCAAGGATTGAACTCAGGCCCTTGTACTTGCCAGGGAAGTACTTATTCCACTGAGCCATCTCCCAGGCCCCCCATTTTTGGACTGGGTCTTTAAATGTTGGGTTTTTTAGTTCTTTATGAAGTCTAGATAGAAGACCTTTGTCTGAGTGCTTATTAGATAAGATTTTTTCTGAATTTGTGGGTTGTCTTTTCACTCTGTTGGTAATTTCTTTTGGTGTACAAAGACTTTGAATAAGTTTTGATGCTTCCATTTCTCCTCGGGCATGCACTTTGGGCAGAGGAACTTCCCATTTTCTTTTCTTTCTTTTTTTTTTTTTAAATCATATTGGAAAGTACTTTTGCACCAGACTGTCCTCTGTCCAGCAGGTAGGCAGGTACTCCTCCATGTAGTCTCATCATTCTCTTTTTTTTTTTTTTTAGTGTTTCTTTTTTCATGCACCTTGACAGTCTTCTTCATTTGTATTTTCTCCACATGGTGCTGTTTGTGGAGAACTTAGCCTTCAGGTCAATCACTTTTTTTTTTTGGCCTACTTTTTTTTTTTTTGTGCATAACTGGGGAATGAACTCAGGACCCTGTGCTTGCCAGGCAAGCACTTATTCTACTGAGCTGTCTCCCTGGTCCCTTTGTTGCCTTCTTTGAAGTTTGATGAGCCTCTCAATTTCCCTTCTTTCTCTGTTCCCATGGTAATCTAAGCAGTACCCACAGCATTTACAGTGTAATTCAGTATATTCCTTCGGTGGCATGATGACAGTTGCACGGCTACCGCAGGCAGCTTCAGCAAAGAAAAGTCCTAAGTTTTGGTTGTCCCAGAAGTACCAGCTGCCTCAGTGCAGCCAGAAACAGGAAAAGATTTTCTTTCAGTAAAATGAATAAAAAATAAAATAAATTAGAGATTTTTCTACAATCACTTGGTCTCATGTATAGCCAAACTCAAGAAACAAGAAAATCTGCTTGAAGCGATTTGGAAAATAAAACCTCTGGTTGCAAATTTTACGCTTTGGCATAGATGCAAGTAATGATGCTACAAATACAGGTTCACTTATTTTTATTCAAGTAATCGAGTAATGTAATATCAGTAAAAAGGGCTTCTTCGGCTTCACCGAAAGACACCAGTGTATCTCTTTGTTTGCACAAAGCACGGTCAATATATAGAAAGCATTTCGATGAACGTTTGCAACATCTCTGGCAATAGCTGCAGGTGACACCCATGCGGTGCCTGTTGGCGAGGGGGACGTGGGGAGGTGATAACTGTCACCAGCAGCTGATGCTTGTTAAAATAGCCACATCAAGGAAATTGGTGCTTACACCTTCAGAAGAGCATAATGTCATGCAAATTGTCATAAAATCCAAATTTCCATTAGGTCTGATGGATTAAATCATCACAAATTCAAGGAATTCCTTGGAAACACGATGTTGATTATCAGGACATGTGTTTTTTATTTTATTTTATTTTATTGTTCGGTGTAGGGTTGGGGTTTGTCTATGTGTTAAACAAAAATCTCAAGATTAATTTGGAAGAAAACAGTAGATGCTGTAGTAATATTACAGTCTGTTTCATGTGTCCAACCTTTTCAAAATGCTGTTATTAGTGACAAAAAATTATAATACCACCAAATATTAGATTTCGTACAATGAATAATTTTATATGTGTATGTATTATTTTCATTGTTTATAATGTACATGGTGATGGTCACACACTGGTACATACCAGGGCACAAGACGATCCCCTTTCATTCCCCAGTATTGCTATTAGAAACAACAGAAGTTTCAACCTGGGCCAAAGCCTATTTTATTGAAAAAGCTTTATATAAGGTATTTACAGTGAGAATTCCCTCCTAAAAATACATAAGCACACCTATTGTGCCTTTCGTTCCCAGCACATACAAGTCTTAGGTTTAAGTTTTTTAGTCTAACAAGTGTTCAAGAAAATTATGCTTGAAGATACAGATCATGCCACGAAGCGCTTTACTGTTCAGAAATGCCAATGAAAAGCTAAAAGAATCTCGTTCAGCTCAGAACTGTCCCCAGGCTTCAGCGTGCAGGAAGCAGAGCATCTGTGAAGCACAGTAAAGAAAAACAGCAAGTAATGTGGGCCAGTGTTCTGAAAATCACTGTTTCCACTTTTCACAGATGAACTAGATTTTTTTAATGTGCATTGCTTTTTTGTATTTGTGTCCCTGAACAATTTTTACTGCTGGAAACTCCCCCTGCGTGACATTTCCTCCGCTGGCTCCTACTCTTGCCTGCCGTGTACACTCAGTGACACCCAAGCGCATCTTTTTGCAGTGAGGAAGGTTTTGATCTATGCAGTCTTGTCTGGAAAAACTGACACACAATTGAGCAGCACTTAAGAAGTATTTTAATGTTAGATAAATATATCTCTGTGGAAATATTAAATGTTCTCAGGATTGTCGTTGTGATTTTATATTATAGCCTTCATAAACCTACATTTTCATTGACTCTAGAGTAACTACAAAAAAGCTTAAGATTTGTGGAAAACATAATTCTTTTTGTTAAGGTGTTCTAATTTATTATACAAGGTAGTAAATCATCGAATGAAAGTCACGTACATTTTAGGAAACAAATTCTAAGCTCAATTGTGCATAATTAATTTCAAGGTAAAATGCACAATTATTTTAAACATTTATTTTTAAGTATTTATGCTTGCAAAATTTTCCTATTTTGAAACAATTAAGATTTGGGGGCTGGTGAGATGGCGCTGAGGTCTGAGTGACTGCCTAACAAGTGCAAGAACCTGACTGTGACCCCAGGTACCTCATGCTGTATCAGCCCTGGAGCCCTGGGCGTGCTATCCCAGCCCTGAGACAGGACATGGTGTTGTGCAGGGAGGCGAGACACTCAGAGCTTGTAGTGAGGCACTGTGCTGAATAAATAAACAAAATATTTTTTTTGAAAAAGATTTGGAACAAATGCACAAAAGTTGCTGATTTTTTTTTAAGGTCAAATGAACTTTCCCCCAAACTATTTCTGAAAATTTCATTATTTATTTTATGTTAGCTTTAATTCAAAGCAATATTTCAGAATGTTCTTCCCCTTTCCCACACTGGTTAACTTCAATTCGTTCAGGTTACCATCTATTGCTTTTCTAGAGAATATGGAAATATGCAAGTACTACCTGGTATGTTTGGGAGAATATTTTGTCCTCCTTGCAGTGGTTGGCCTGTAATCACCACTCTAGGAGTGCTGCACTTTTTAGCTGCCATTGAGGAGTCCGCTGCAAAGAGAAGAAAGAGAAACATCTGATAGCTTTCTTGAGGAGAAATTGCAACGATTCAGTGCACTTTTTTGACAATGTAAAAACAGCCTCAGGAGCCCGTCTTTTCCTTCAGATGTTCCTTATACTTAAAATTTTTAGCTCCCCACATAAAAAAGACAAGCTAGGATCCTTCTCGCCTCCAAGTACTAAGGAGAAAAAAAAAAGTGTTAAATGCTAACAACTTCTCATGTCAAGAAATGACATTCGTTTTCTTTTTTAGCTTTTAAACTAAGATCTGAGAATGTCACAGACTTCAGTGATATTTGGACTCATTTTCTGGGCCAAGGTCGCCCCTGAACTGCGGACAAACATGGGTAAGCAGAGTGTGTAGACTAAATCCCCCGCTCTGGGTGAAAATGTTTCAACAGGACCCAGGTGGGCTACAGTGAAAAGGCAAAAGATCTTCCCCTTTATGGAATGAGCCTGTGTTTTCCTAATTACAAAATTCTACATTTGTATCAACATGCTGCATTATTGTTTCTTCTTTCTAGTTTCTACTTTTAATGCTTAATCTTCCAGTTTTGTACCTGTGTCTGAGCACCACAAGAACAGTAGGCCTCTGGAAGATAGGTTCTTCTTTATCTCTTTGTTTTCTGTCTTTTCTGCTCTTTCATAAAACCTTTACACCATTCTTTATATCATAATGATTTTTTAAATTTCCTTCTACTTTTTCATTACAATATGGTTTGTTTTTATTATTTTCAGTCCATAGCTGATAGTATTCTCCAGCATAGGAATTGGAAACATTTAAATGCTCAATTTCCTTTTGTAATCAATTATGTTTTGGTTAAAATAAAAGAAATTGTCTGTCTAAATGTGTAAAGTGAAGGTGTAGACCTTGGTTTCCTATCAAAAATATCTATTTCAAGCATGTTGAGTGGGGACAGCCTTCCTTTCTGTTACAATTGTACTCATCAAGCAATTTTCTTTGCCAAATAAAGCCACCAACTGGTATATATTCAGTACAATCCATATCCCCTAAATGTAAGAGAGAAAACAAGTTAAGCACTATGAATGACTTACTGTGAGTTTTCAGCTTTCATTGGCATCAAAGAAGCTATTGAGCGATCTTAGTTAATATTAGTGCAGATGTAACACATAATGAATATTTTCAGATTTTTCTCTGTACCTTATGTTATTTTGCAGATTTATTTTTAAACGTATACATCACTAAACAAAAACTGTCTGCATTTAGTCACATTTTTGAAAGAAAAATTTCCATCACTTTTTTCCTCTAACAATAAGAGAAATTTGTTTAATGTTTAAATTAATGTTTATTAAAAACCCATTTGTTTAATGTTTTCAAGAAATTTAAATAAATTCGCTATTTGTTTTTCTTAGAAAAAGATTCTTATTCCATAGTGCAAAAAAAATCACTTTTATGATATTTCTGTTCCAAAAGAGAATTTTCCACAAGTATTGTTAAATAATAAACGAATTTAATATGTCTGAGTATCTAATCTTTGTGTAGGGCGCTCCTCACCCTTAATAATAACCTTTGATCTTGAATACAAATGTAATGTTTTTATCACCATCCTTTTCATCATAAACTGTAATACGTAACTTGCACCCTCTGTGCAGTAAAGAAAATAACTGACATTTATTAAGCATACACTGTGTGCTAGACAGAATTCTAATTACTTTCCAAGAACTGATTCATTACTTTCAAATCTGAGTGCCAGTGAGTGTCCTACTCTAGCTCTATATGACATGAAGCCAGGCATGACTAGCCAGTTTCACTTTACTTAAATTTTAAGCTTGATCTAGTATTTTCAATTGACGGTTTCACTTTAAGCATTTCCTTCTTTTTGATTCACAAAACAATAAGTTTAGATATTATATCCAAGAGAAATTTTATGCTAAAAGTTCAGTGGTCAAGATATATGGGGGAATTTAAATTACTGATTTAAAAACCTACTTTTTAACTTTTCTGCAAGCAGTTAATGGATCATTCGCTAATATTTAGCAGGTTCTCCAGTCAGAGGGTCACTTGTTGAAAACAATATGCAAATGCAAGAATTTTTGTACGTGATTTTGAAGCCACCATTTCATCCTTGAAGAGTATGATGATTACTTATCACAACAATGGATAGGTGTTCAGCAAGTACATTTTAGTCTCTGAAGAATCTCAGCTGAAGTTTGAAACTGCAAAGATCCACAGACCTCCCTTCCACACTGTCCTGCTTGGAGTCTGCGCTCCCGCAAGGCTTGTGTCTGGCCCTGCCTTATCTCATTATAAAGATGCTCCCCGTCTCTGTGGTATGAATGAGGCCAGCCTCCCCACAATGGCGTCTGTCAGCTTTCTGTCACTGTAACAGATACGTGTGAGCAGCCTACCTATGAGTAGGAAGGGTGTTATTGAAGTCTGCTTCACTGTTCAGTGATCGGTTACTGAACGAGGTGGCACATGCTGCAGAAGGCACAGCCCAGGGAGGCTGCATGGCTCATGGGGAAGGGACAAAGGAGGGGAAGAGGCAACATCCCTCAGCATCTCTCCCAGACCTGCTCCCAGGAGCCCAAAGACTTCCCATGAGGCCTGGCCCCTCTGATGGCCCCACCTCCTGTCTGCCAACCTGGGAGCCACGCCCTGAGAAGATGGGCCTCTGGGGGACACTGAGTGTCCTAACAGCCACAGGAGTGTGCTTTCTTTCTTTTTATTTATTTATTTATTTATTTATTCATTTATTTTGTATGTAGTTTAGGGTCCCATGGCATCTTGAACTTGTAGTGATCCTCCTATCTCAGCCTCCCCAGCTCTGGGATTGCAGGCATGTGCCACCACACCTGGATTTGGTCACCGGCTCAGGCTCAGAGCGCCCAGGGTTAGGACTAGCCCAGCATGCGGTGCCAGGGATTGAGCTCCGGCCTACCCGTTTGCCTAAGCAGGCACTACGTCGGCTGAGCTATCTCTCCAGCCCTCTTGATTTCATTTTAAACATAATACTTTCAGTACCAAGTCTAGATTTTACCATCATATTTGGGGGGGATCTGATTTTTTTTTAATATTATTATTTGTTATACTTCCGACACTGGCTGCCTGGCCCTGAGATCTTTCTGGTAGAATTCTGGGTTGTTAACTACAGAAGGATGGTGGAGTCCTAAACAGGCTTTGGGATCCCTGGGTCTCATTGAACACCAGTTTAAAATTTCTCCCACCCCACCATGATATGGATTGGGACTGTAAGTACTTAAGCTCCAACAAGCAGTAATACACTGGAATAAGTGAGAACAGTAGAGACCTTAAGACCTTTTGATATCGACAAATATCAGAACCCTCAATCTCCAGCAGCCCTGGAGACACTGCTCTCTGTGCAGGAGTGAGCAGTAGGCAATCAACAAGTCCTGGTGGACGCAAAGGAGAGATTTGCCCAAAATAAGAAACAAGCAAGTAAGAATCTATCGTGCGTTTTGTGTGTGTACACGATTTACCTGTTATAATAAACTCCCTAATTATTTGCTATTTTATGAGAACTTACTTTAAAATAATATTTTTACTATCTAAAAATAGTTTGATCAATAAATGTTTTGAAGATTATCATAAACAGTAAAGAATGTTTTTAAAACAAAGCATTCTTTGTGTGTTCCAAATTTTCAGTTGAAATGGGAAGCCCAATTTACCCCTCACTGGCACCTTAATAAGATTTCCAAAATGCAAATCTAACTTAGATTGAAAAAGCCAGCTGTGAAAGTGTGTCGTGTCGGCAGACCCTGCGATTTTAGCAATGTAATTTAGTGCCGTTCAGCTTTAGTGACCTTTTAAAGACTAAAATAAAAACATTATTCTCTGTGGTCTGAATCACTCCAGCAGCTTCAGCTCTTAAATTTTATAATATAAACACTTCAAAACAAAGGAAGTCAGTGGAAATGCAGCTTTCGTGAAAAAAACTTTTGATAATTATGGGACACGGTGCCACAACCCACATTGTGGTTATTTGTCCAGATGAAGAGAGACCAGAGTCTCTCATTTTCCCTAGATTATCTCTCTGATTATTGCATTTTTAAAGGATAAAAATTAGAGTTACTATGAAAGGGTTTGTACAAATTTTTCTTAAAGAGGTCCTTTAACACATAGGCCATCTCTGAGGCTGGAGTGGCAGGTCGGGAGGCTTGCCTCAGACTTGGGCAGTCTCTTTGTACATTACTGGCTGGGGGATTGGATCTGTATCAGTTCTACAAGTTATGAAACTTTATTTTTCAGTTTTGTCATCTGCTATTTGAGTATTCTTAGATGATATGATTGTTTACAGTTAAACAGAAAGTTAAACATCACATTTGTTAGATTCTTCAATTATTACCAAATAGAAATTAAATATACAGTATTAATTCATCCATGGCTTTCTCACCAATAACCATGAAATAAGGTCTTAATTACTTAATTGATGTACTCCACAAACTGTACTTGCTGGTATAATTGCAATAATGGCCTCTGGAGGTACTTATCTGAGTAACTGGATATTTCTTAATCTGATAATATAATTGGTAAAAGTTGTTAATATTTGACAGGTTTTTCAATGCTTTCATATCTGTATCCTTAGGTAAAAATTGCACATATGGAAAGAAGTATCAGGAAGAAACTATCAAAGAGTGAATCTTAGAGGCAGACAAGATTGTTCCTGTAACATTTGTTGCTGTCACTAAATTCATTCCACGTCTCCTCTTGTCATAAGCACCTAAAGTTTTTCTCTCCTGTGACTCACATTGTTAGTTCAGTGCCAGATAAAAAGTCACAGTTTTGCTTTATCACTCGAAAAAACATTGAGATTGAAAAACAACAGTGTCTCAGGAGACGACTGCAGTTTACAACATGCCGAGACGATTAAGGCTTCATGTTTATCATAAGTTAGGCTAGATTCCGGGGCTGGGCTTTTAGATGAGGTGTGGTGGGAAAGCCTATTAAAAATTCTCTAAAGTCACATTCTTGCATCAGCTCCTGGAGTGAAAGACTTCACCAGGCATTTAAAAACCAATGTGAACAGAGCAGTACTCTTGCATTTAGATATGCCCCTGGGAGTCAGCTGCCCTTTGCAGACAAGCGGGAGATAGGAGAAAAATAAAAGAAATAAGATATACTACGCATAGGTACAAATTCCCTATGATGAAAACAATCATTCTTTTTTTTAAAATTAATTTTATTGAGAAACTAATAACAGCGAGACAGTTTCTAATACGGATTACTGGACTAGATTGGATTATTTTGCTGAATTCACTCACCTACAATATTTAAATGGCAATGGAACACCCATCTCTGACAGAACTTTAAAAAAAAAAAGGGGACATAAATGAAAGACCATTTTGTATTTGTATATACAGACTAGGACAGATGTGCAGCTCCTTTCCCTTAATTCAATGAGAAGAAGGGTTTGTACTAATATTATTTACGCAAGATATCATGTCTACGTCTCATCCTCTGAAAACAATCATTCTAAAAACCGATTATATGCCGATAAATTTAATTAAAAAGGAAATAATCTTTTTTATTTAAATTTGTTGAATGATCCTTGAGTTAGGTATAATTTTGTCTTATGTTCTCTATATTTTGAATTTTCCAAATTGATATCTCTGGTCTTTACTGCAGTCCTACTCATTTCTCTAAAAGAATGACTCATTTTTAAGATGTTTTGTATTATTAGGCATTTTCTTCTTAAATAAAAAATAAAAACTATAATAGTAAGATTTTAGTGTCTACTATTTCAAGAAAATGGGATCTACATACTTTCTCTATTCTTTCTACTATATACGATGGCATCCCAGGGTACCTTATGACAACTATGGCTGCTATAGGTAACATAACTTTAGAAAGGCTGAGAATGAGTGAAGAGCATAGAGGGAGAATAGGAGGCTTACATATGCCACTGTAGTGACATCTCTGAGACTGTCCTTTTCCTCAAACAGCAGACCAACGGGAAGCCAGCAGCCTGGAAATACCAATGAATGCATAGAAATAAGGCCCCAAGAAAATGCAAACACCACAACAGCCTGCCTAGCAAGCCAGAAAGCACCTTGAGTGGCCACAACCACAGATAAAATCGTGGCCTCCACACTCTGCTAGCCAGTGACAAGGAGAAACCCTGGCCTGCCCCTGCAGGCGTGCCATGCCCAGTCCCTGTGATCTCAGAGAGAACCGAGATGCGGGTTTCATGCTCCACTGCAGGTGATGTCAGTGGAGAGAGAATGGGTATACCCCTACCCCAAGCATGGTAAGGAATGACTCCCCACTCCCCCAGAGAGATGATATCTGAGGGGCTCTGGAGATTTAGACCCCAGCTCCACAGAGGGGGTGTCTGTTGTGCCACTGGACACCACAGGACATGGGAGGAAGAGGCACAGTGTTCAGACAGAGTGGAATGGTACCAATGGCAGCCACTGGAGACCACAGGACATGGGAGGAAGAGGCACAGTGCACAGACAGAGTGGAACGGTACCAATGGCAGCTCTGTAGGATACAACCAAATCTCCAGCCCCCATTAGCAGGTGCAGTGAGGGTTTCTACATCGGTGCAGCCAAGGGGAGGCCTAGTGGAGCCCTTGGGAGCGCATGGTCACCTCGCAGTTGTGAGACAGCAGCCCCATGTACGAGAGCCTGGATGAAGCTTTCTGAAATGCAGTATTTAGATATCTACAGCCTCACAGCTTAATTTTTGCAGGCAAAAATGTCCCAGTTACTCCCCCAAACTGGGCATCTTGGTCAAATCTCCACGGAGATGACACAGATGTTAGAATTATCTGGCCATTGTTGGCAATCAACCACCATCTGAATACTTCAAGGAACAATCACAAGGTTGTTTGGAAAAATTGAAAAAAATCCCACATAGTCTCAACAAAGAAAACAGAAAACAAAGTGAAACCAAAAGTGAATTTTAGCACTAGAAAAGCACAGGACTGAAGGAAGAAAAAAGAAATATGAAAAAAAAATGGATGAGCTCAACAAAACAGAAAACCTTGAATAAAGTTTGACCTAAAAAACAGAGAAAAATAAGAAACATGAGCAGATATTTGGTGTCCTGGCTCTTACACAAAGACTAAGCTTGGGGTCCACATATTTCAAAGGAAACAAACATGTGGATGAGAGTAAGCACTATATTTGCTTGCCAAGTGTGGTGGGATGTGTCTGTAATCTGTGCACTTCGAGAGGCTGGCCAGGACAACACAAGCTTGAGCCCCGCCCAGGCAACTTAGTGATTTAGCAAGGTTCTGTCTCAATTTTTTTTTCTTTTGTATTTTCGGGAAGGGTCTACAGGGTGTTCAGAGTTTCACTACCAGATCAGACTTGTAGTGATCTGCCTGTTTACAGCCTCCCAAGAGCTGGGATTAAAGGTGTGTGCCACCATACCCAGTCTCAACTGCCTTCTCAGTGCCCCCAGGGGGAAGGGCTGGCATGGCTGCCATTTATTTATTTATTTACTTATTCATTAATTCATTTATTTATTTATTTGCAGAACCGGGGATTGAACTCAGGCCCTTGCACTTACAGGCAAATGCTTATTCTACTGAGCCATATCCCGGGTCCCCAATTTTTTTTTTTCTTTTTTAAAGAGGACGGGGAGAAATGAAACTCACTGAAGAGTCGAGTTCAATCTCAAATACCACAAATACTGCAAAGAGAATGATTAAAATTTTCCTGTTTGTTTAAGAAAACCATAGATGCATATTTTAATGGAGTTGGTTCAATTACAAATAAAAAATAAATAAATGTGAAAGGATAGAAATCACAGTCAAACCTTTAGAAGCTAAAAAGAAAATATATATATACTGATATCTATGAAGGAAATGACACTTTCCTTATAAGGTAAACATTTTAAATGAGAGCGCCATTTTACCTAAAACCACGGGGGGAAGAAGATGGTGGTCCACCATATCTCAAGCTCTGAAACATTGAAGCAAAGAACAACCATATGTGCATGACTCCAAGAAAATAATTTCGTGGTCTAAAAAATAAAAAGAAACTAAATGAGACATTCATTTATATAAGGTTGCAGAGAAAGAATAACCCTAAATTCATGCACTGGCTCTCATACTATGATCTGAGTGGTCCTGCTTGCTCTACTAATTACACTGCAAGACCGCAAGCCACTCAGATTTGCTCAGAATACACCGCGTGGGGCTGTACTGTCCTGTGTATGTTTCGCAAAATACACTTCAACAAGAAAAACATGAAATCCTGGTGCATGCAGCAATTTGTAAGAATCTGAAGGCTATGATTTTGAGAGAAAAATCATTCAAAATATTTCCAAAAACGTTACAAAGCATATGCTTCTACTTAATCAATATTCTCAATAAATTATAGAGACTGAAAAGAGATTTCTGTTTTTTGGCAAGTGGGATAATACTTTATGTTACTGGGATAACTTTATATCATAATTCAATGATAACACCACAAGTCTCTAGCATGATAGAATAACATAAATTTACACACATACACAGTTAAGGAAGTTAATAAAAATTATACTGCACTATTCATTTACTATCTTCTAAATTTTAGGTATTGATTTGGTTTTTGAAACTAGAATTCAAACATAGTGTATGTAGATCAAAACTATAATAGATATAGTGAAAATAGATATAGATTATATCTATAATAGATATAGATTATATCATGAAAACCCTACTCTGAAAATACATAAAAGAACTGCTTATATGTTGAATTGACAGGATTGCAGATTTTTTTTTGTTTTAAAAAGAAAAAGATAACAATGACAATAAAACAGTTTCAAAACAGGCTAGTAAGAGAGTTATAATAATTACTACATCCCATAATGCTGTCTTCATCACAGCTATGCACAGCACAATATACAGGCATGATATGGTGTCCAAACAATATCAGCAGAATCCTTTCTTTCATGATATAATCTATATCTATTTTCACTATATTTATTATAGTTTTGATCTACATACACTTTCAGTTTCTCACACTAGTGAGAGAAGGCAATATTTACATATGTGGATCTGATTCATTTCACTTATGAACATGGTCTCAATTGCATCCATTTACCTATAAAAGTCTCCAGTGCATCCTCCCTTATATCTGAGTAGTACTCAGATAGATAGATAGATAGATAGATAGATAGATAGATAGATAGATAGA
>NDGN011545775.1:0-14348 GCA_002564285.1 Tympanoctomys barrerae | reverse complement strand
TGAGTATGGACTGAAACCTCCAGTGACTGTGAGCTAAATAAACCTTTCCTTCCTTCAATTTGGGTGTCCGTTATTTGTCCCAGAAACAAGTGAAGAATAATGGAGACACCACTTTAGTGAGACCCTATCTTAAAAAAGGGTGGGGACATAGCTCAGTGATAAAGTGCTTGTCTCTTGTGCTAGTGTATACAAGGTGCTTTGGCCCTGCTACACTGAAAGAAACAAAAACTTAAATAAAGAGAATACAAGATAGCAGGTTTTTTGGTGGCAAGCCAAGAGAAGTGAAATGTAGCCAGCCTTTAAATACTCTATTAGACAAGGCTTGATTTGTTGTAAGAAGTCCTAAAAGAGCAGGGAGGAAGCCTATCTGTGGCTGCCTCCCACCTTCATAGTGAGGTCCCCAAACCAGGGCTGTGAACCAGGTGTCAAAGGAGTCACCACCCAGGAATGGAAACTCTGGCTTTGCAAGGACAGCAGAAGCTGCAAATCCTTGGAAAGTCTGCATGTCCAAAGCAGATAGATTTCATCCACTTGCTTGAGCTGAGTCACAGTTGGCCTCTGACAGCATTTCTCTGATTCTGGACAGTTTTCATTACATTCATCTCCGATATGGTCACTCCTGCTTTCTGCAAGTTTGTTTGTTTGTTTCATTTTAGAATGCTTTGTAAAGTACATGGTGGGGCCTTCCTGCCTGTGTGGAGATTGCCATCAAGGCCCTGGGTTCTGATCACCTAGTGGGTCCGTCCCAGGGAATGACGTTCAGAACTCTGCCCGGACCCAGGATTCTGGGGACTCAGGCAGGTCTTCTGCTGGTTGGAAGGACGCACTATCCCCTGGTCACTCCGACAGCGCAGTTCTGTTGTATACCTCATAGAATACAGTAGTGCAAAAACAGTGGCACCTATGGGTCTTCATGACATATCCATATAAGTCACAAGAGCTCCAGGATAACATGCCTAAGGTAATGGAAAGCAAGGCCATGAAGCAACAGAAGTCAGGCTACAAAGAAAAGTAAACTGACAAAGGACAGGTGTATGATTATACTCCGTGGCTCACCTGTTCTCAGGTGTGTTGTTACACACATCTTTATGTATTGTTGCATTCCTGTTGATTGGTTAAAGAAAAAGCATGCTTATTTGTCACGTATGCTATTGATCATATTTATTTGAGAAGAAATAAAGTTGTCCACGCAGCTCACCCTAAGTGATGGGCTTTATGTTTTATGCTTCCTGATGAAAAGCTGCTGATGATGCGAAGTGACATTCGACCCTCTGAGAGTTGATATTGGCAGACAGATTTCATGCCTTGTCTCCTGGTCACCAGTTTGCTGCCTCGGAGTTGGTAGGGATATTAAAAACAGACATTGGAAATCTCAACTTGACAGGTTCAATTTGTAACATGAAAGATTCTGAAAAACAAAGCAAAGGCCCAGAGAGCTCTCAGCCAGACCCGTTGGCCAGAAACCTGCAAGGCAAAGAGAGAAGAAGGGGTGTTAGTGCACAAGGTTGGAGTGATCCCTTGTGGAAGGCCAGAGGAGGGCACTGAGTGCTTGGCACTGAGGAGGCTGTGGTAGCCAGGGTGTCAAAGCTTCCGCGTCCCTGGCGATCCTGTTAGCTGCCCTTCTGCTTTGAATCTTCCAAGAAGCACAGAACTGGCAGAGATGACTTCTTTTATAGAGGCCCAGCACACTGCATATGGCATCTGATCTATTACATCACAGGAAATGTTAGTACAGGTGGGAAAAGAAACTAGTGTCCACTTTTGCAGAAAAAAACCCAGTGGCCTCAAGGGGGCTGTTTTCTCCCTTACCTGTGGTTCGAACCCTTGAAAGGACCTTGTGTTTAGTTTCTGGACTTTGCAGGGACCAGGCCCAGCTTTCATGTGTTGCTTGTCCCCTCCCTTAGTGCATAGAGTCCAGGCTGAGTTCTTTGTCCCTTCCATATGACATACATGGCTTTGCCAACCAAGTGGACATGTGTCTGTGGCCAGAGCTTGCTTCTCCCCCTCACCACCTCCAAATGGACAGGACATCGCCTCTTCAGCCTGCTTTCAGAGGGCTGAGTTTTCATTCATGATGTGCAGACAGAAGAAGTGTGTACCTGCCAGTGATCCGGATGCCCAGCCCCTCAGAAACTTGCCAACAGCTTCTACGACCACATCACTGTAGATAAAGCTGTAGTATGTATAATTTCTTTTTGTTCTTAACAAAAAGTTTTAAGTGTAAGTAAGTGTTGACAGCATGATGGTGGCACTCAATACACATTTGTGTGATGATTTTGCAAACAAAATGGGAACCAACAAAGAAGGAAAAATTCATCATTTTTATAGCTTTGTGAAAGCAGAAAGCGTCTTCTCTGGCCAGAGCTCATTTACACCTACTCCAGCTTCCTGTCCACAGTCTGCTAGTTGAGACTTTCATGGTCATCTGGTCTACCTCTAGCATTCAGCAATCTTGAGCCCCTTCACTTGTCAGAAGTTGCTTTGGGTGATACCAGGGACCATCAGTGTGAAAACTTATTTGTTCTTATGTTACCATCCAGCACAATGTTGGGTAGCCACCATGCTTATTCATCTTCCCTTTATTTTCATGTTCCTTGGAGAGGCCATTGCTGATCATTTTAAGGCCTTTCTCAGATATACTAGTAATGAAATGGGCAGTTCATATTTATAAATTGAGCTTCCTTTTTTCCAAGAGAGTATTGTTTTCACCATGTTGCATTTTATGTGTCTATTAAGATATTGGGGATGAGAAGGCTTTGGGGCCAGATTGAGGAGCCCCTTGGACACACACAATGCACAGCTGTGTGCTAATTGAGGTTTATGATGCCTGCCTCACTCCTAGAATGCCCAATCTAATATCTGTGCCTAGCTTTAATATCTATGCCTAGCTTAAGGTCTATGCTTAGCTGTAATAACTATAATTTCTTTTGTTCTTAACAACAAGTTTTAAGTGGAAGTAAGGCGTTGACAACATGAAAACATAAAACCAGCATTGTGATAAATATTTGGCTCTTCTCTTGTACACTGATAATTGCACTTTTTAATAAGACTAAATATAACAGAGGATTGAATATTTGGGTTAGATAAGTTCTGGCTCTCAGAGCATTCTGGGTAGTTTGGGGGCCTGTTTCACCACCTCTGTGGTTTTTCCTTTTTTCATCTCTGAGAAGAGTGGATATTTTACCTGTTACATGATTTCCATGTTCTCTTACTAAAAGGTTTGGCTTCTGTTCTTGAAAGATGGTGGCATTACCATTCTATAGATGACTGAGTAGATGCCTTCTAGCAGCAGACTTGGGTGGAGAAGGTTAGCCAGCTAATTTTCCTTGACCTTACCAATCTAAGAAACCTCCCCACTACTCACCATAGAAGGCAGAAGGTGTGTGTGTGGGGGGTTAGTCTGGTACCTGAACCAAGGCCCTTCTTCAGTTATATGGCTGTTCCTGCCCTTCTGCACCAAAGTTCCTGAAATGAGGGCCTTTTCTTTGCGTATCATTGCCCAGAGAATTGATACAAACTGTGATAGAGTTCGCAAAGCAGATGGCTGCTCTGCACTGGAGATTGTTTTTCTCTTACATGACTGCATAAGCCAACCTCAAAGCTGCCATTTGTAGTGAAGTTTGGAAAGCCTGATGGCATGCGGTGCTGAGTCTCTGTCAATGAAAGATGAAGATTCTTCCTGAATCTTGTGTTCTTAACTGAGATCCAAATTCAGTGCCTCCCTAGACAAGGGTTGTGCAAAGAGTGTTTTCTCCTCCGTCCACCTCAACACTTCATTTCCAAGTGTCTGCTCTAGGGACGAGCAATGTCCATACACTACCAACCGTAGCACAAGTGAGGGCTGAGGAGAGGCTGGCAGAGGTGGCTTTTACATGGTATGCATGCAAGGAAGCAGGAAGCCCTTCTGATGAGAGATGGGCAGGTGTAGCTGCATCTCTGGGTACCCAAGGAAAGAGAGCAATAGTCTCAACACAGCCTATAGATGCCTTCCATCTCTGCCTTACAGGAGGTGTGTCGAGTTAGGGCTGAAGGTGCCATCCTCTTGAGTTTTCCCCACGACAGAGACGCAGCCAGGTATTCTGGACTGCATGCTTTGGCCTCCTATGAGCATGGCCAGGGGTGGAGGATAAGAAGCTAGCAGAGAGGGTAGGACAACAAATCCTAGTTTGCAAGCCAGCAGCATTTGGGAGAGTCCAAAGGAGAGCTGGAAGCAACAGTGTTTGGGAGTAAACCCCTGCTGCTTTGCCAGCTGACTGGTTGTAGAAGGAAAGCCGGACCAAGTAGAGCTGTAGCTGAACATGATGACCAAAAATAGGGGTGTGGGGGTGGCAGAAAGCACACACCTGGTCTGAGATGCCTCCAGGACAGTAAGATGAGCTATCCGGCTGGCATGTGGCCCTGCAGTCTACAGCTCAGAAGTTAGTGGTAACCAGAGGATCTAGTTTGCCTGGTGGTTAAGAAAGAATGAATGGGTCCCTTGGTTTAGGAGGCCAAATTTCTGAGGATAAGATGTATCATAAGAGAGGGAGGGATGTCCCATCATAGAAATTGTTCAAGGAAGGAGGGAGAGAGGAAAGAGGAAAAGAAAGACCTATACTGGAAAACAAGGAGACCTACAGGCCACACGAAAGAAGGGAGTGTCAGGTGTGAGTTCTCACCAGCTTTTCTGAATTAATCAGCTAGTAATGCTTCTCCGACTAGCGGGGCATGGCTCAGTCATGTTATATTTCTTTGTGAATTTTACATTAATACATTTTTAACCTTCTGTAGTTACGAATATTGAAAACATAAACCAAATCTTCACAGCATTAGTTTGAAGAACCCTTCCAAGAGAGATCAGTTGAATGAGAAAGGGAATGAGGGATGAGTTCTTAGAAGAGGACTGCAAGAATCCTGCAGCGATGCATTATTCAGATCAGTGGAAGTGAGAATGCCTCCTTCTGCCACCCTCGCTCCACCATTCCTGTTGGGATGCCTTCCTCTCCACCTCTACATCCACATATTATTCATTTCAAGATTTTATTTATATTATCTTGAAAGAAAACAAACACTACCTAATTAATCCCACCAAAGATAGTAGTAGAAAAGCAATTATTCCCACCATTTGTAATAACCCATCTGTAGGGAAAATAATCCATTAAATGTGAATCAGTGTAAATTTAAAATCTATTATTAAGATTAGATTGGTTCCTAGTTATGAGCTCCATAATTTCAGCATTTGCTCGTGCATACTTTTGTACTACCATGTTCTGTGACCTTGTATCTTTAATTCGCAAACAAATAGTATCTATATGGTAATTAGGGTCAAAAACCACAGGTTAGCCAATCATATGTTTCACAGGTGAATCTCTTTGTTGGAGATTAGTTTGAATCTGTGATTAATGAGATGGTGAGTCCCCTATTTTGGAATTCTAGTGGTAATTGTAGCAGAGGGCTGCATTTGTTTGCATTTTTAATAAATCATTAACTGAAATGAAATCTTTTGGTTAAATTACCTCTCATAGTTTGGTTATTAGGGAGTTTTCCTTCCTTTTCTTAAATTTACTAGAGTGTCCTTCAGTTCTCCTTGAGTGAACCAAGCAATTGCTTTGACCATTGTCAATCCGAAAGCATCTCCCCTCAGCATTTCTCTCTTCCCAAATGGGCCATAAATTCTTCCTTGGCCCAATTGCTGTTTGCTTCTGGGGAGCCTGGAGGCTGTTGATCTGCTCAGAGCTGGGCCTTGTTAAACCTCATGAAGATGTATATAAACTGTTCATGGTTAATTTCCAAAGAAATACGTAAGACATGTCATTTGTCTGTAGTTCTGCTATAAGGCCCAGGGCCTTCTGATAAAAGATCGTCATTTTTTTTAAAACCAGTCTGGCCTATATATCAGGACTTCCCTACATGTTGGCCTTGGAAGGCATATGAAGGCTCTTCTCATGACTCCCCCTGCTCAAGGGACTGTTGCAGTTACTCTTCTCTCATTGCTGGGATAAATACCTGACACCCCGAGTGAAGGAAGGAAAGGTTTATTTCACTTGTTACTGGGAGTTTCAGTCCATACAGAGCTGGCTCCGAGGCAGCATGGCACAGGGCAGAGCGCGTCCTTTCATGGCGGTGGCAAAGAGCAAGAGAGCAAAATGGAGAACTAGTAGCAACATTGGCAACAGAGAGGAAATCTCTCTCTTAAATTGCATTCAGGCTATCCGCCCCAGGCTGGGGGAAGTACACCCCTTATCCCAACAGACTAAAATCCATAATCCCAGTGGATCATGAGTTAATCTCAAACCCTAGAAGTCCCCACCCCATGACTGTGTGAGGCTTTGGGGGGACAACTAGACACAAACCATATCAGGAGGTAAAATGCCCTAGTAATTGTTCTGTTTATCTGACTTGGGGGATGTTGAGGTAGTTGGGGAGCTGTGATGTAGCCAAGCCATCTGCTGTGGGCTGAATTGTCTGCCATTCAAAAGATGTGATTACATTGGGTCATGGTGAAGCAGAATGGGGTCTCGGCTCAATAACTTGTGTCCTATAAGAAGAGAGCACAGATACGAGGAGGAGAATGCTGTGGAGTAAGAAAGGCGGAAGTTAGAGCAATGTGTCTGTAGAGCAAGAACTCCCAGAGTTGCCAGGCATCCAAGAAGACCCCGGATAGGGCCTCTCCTGCAGGATTTAGAGGAAGCCTGGCCCTGCTGATACCTTGATTCTGGACTTCGGACCTCCAGAACTGAGGAAATAAGTAAATCTCATTTGTCTTAAAGCCACCCAGTTCATGGTTATCTGTATCAGCAGCCTAAGAAATAACGACATCGTCTCTGTGTGCCAGCTCTAGTCCTGATAATGAACTTGCAGCCCATCCTGGCTCCTTGGGCACATTGTTGCCCTGTGGTCTGGGAATGGCAAAGAACTTGACCAGTTTATCTGAGTTCTACCCTATACTCAAATCTCACTTCCTGAGCCTTCTCTCTTGCCTTCCTAGAGGTCTTCAGAAGGAAAGTATGCCTGGAAAGACACACGTCTCAGACTCCATGTCATTTTTTGGCACATCACTGATTCAAGTTCAGCCTCAATTTCTCCAAAGCCAGCTAGCTCCCTTATGCTAGTTGTGTCCTAAGCAGAGATGCTAGAGATGGGAAGGTGACCAAGGGACATACTTGACCCAGCAAGTAGTGCTTTTCTTTTCCTGAAAGTTCTACCAGGCCATTTCAGCCTCAGGACTAAGCTGACATTGTCTCTTGAAACAGTGACTAGAGAACTGCAGAGTGAGAACTTGGGAATTACCATAAAACACAGGGCCTGGGGAAAGGTCAGAACTGGAAGCCCCGTTGGCACCAGATGGTGCTCTCTGTGGCTCCTTTCCATTGTCCTTCCCTGTCATACTTCTCTTCCTTATATTCCTGAGTCTCTTCTCAGCCACC
This sequence comes from Tympanoctomys barrerae, assembly GCA_002564285.1. Classification (NCBI taxonomy): domain Eukaryota; kingdom Metazoa; phylum Chordata; class Mammalia; order Rodentia; family Octodontidae; genus Tympanoctomys; species Tympanoctomys barrerae. The sequence goes on along the minus strand of NDGN011545775.1, from coordinate 6,942 downwards.
TGGGAAAAGCCATCTAGAGCTTCAGTGTGGGGGAAAAAAATGGATGCAGTGTGTTCCAGCATGGAGGACCTAGAACAGAAGTTTCTTTGCCAGAGACCTACTGAAAGGCATGAGCAGTAGAGCCCTGGAGCACCCCCAGAAGTGATGTTAGGGGGCCGGTGAGATTGCTCAGTGGACTGAAGTGCCTGCCTAGGCAAGTTCAGGTAAGCGCAGGGACAGAAGTTTGATCCCTGGCACCACAGGCCACACCAGCCTCGCCCCAGGGGTGGACTGAGCCAGCCAGAGCCCAGGCATAGTGGCACATGCCTATAATCCCAGCGCTGAGGAGGCTGAAAACAAGAGAATAGCCATGAGTCCAAGCTGTGTAGTGAGACCCTGTACCAATGAAACACATTAAAAAAAGAAGGGGAAGGGAAGGGGGAAGGAGAAGGAGAAACAGAAGGAGTAGAAGTATAACTGGTGTTAGGCTACAGAAAAGAGAAAAAGGATCTCCCCTTCCTTTTTCAGCATGGACTTTACTAGCCATGCCAGTGTCAGGGATTATATCCCAATTTGTGTTCTTTTTTCCTTTCCAGGCCTTGAGATTCCTTTGTATCTACCTCTAAACTCTTTCAGGCACTGAATTTCTCTCTGATTCTTGGTCTGCTCAGAGGCTGATGGGTGACTATTTGTCTCTCCTAAACTCTGAAGCCTGGCCTGCCTGTGCTTCCCCTGGACCCCACTCTAACTTCTTTGTCTTTGGGTTTGGTGCGGTTCTCCCCTCTCTTCTGCCTTTAGGGGCACCAGAGGCCTGTGTCTTGAGTCATCATAAGGCCACCATAAGGCCAAGCCAAAATGACGTGAGGATGACGAGCGTGTTCGTCTCTGTGATCTCAGCACAGCTATCAGCTGCCCTGACCTGGGACATCCAAACCTATGAGCTGTTTGAGAGATAGCGATTCAGTAGCTCCTGGAAAGGTCTGTTTCTTTCTTAGCAAAGGTGAAAGGTATCTGCATAATTGGATCTCAATAAAAGCACTGAGACTGACCGAGGGAAGGCATTTTGAGATTTTCTTTATTCCTAGTGAGACACTGAAGTCCATTTCTACCAAGCACTAGACTTCGCTTTCGATGCTGCTTGACTGCAGGGGCCAAAGTGCAGGTTGCATCTGGATCAGAGAGTTTATGACCAGCTTTCTTCACAGCTGCTTTCCACATCAGTGCAGTTAAGGAAGAGCTTTTAAAAATAGACTTTGCTTCATTGTTTGAGCAACTGGCTATGTGTATTGGCCTCTGCAGAATGACCTCAGATATCTGGATGCTGTAACAAAAGCAGCACTGTGATTACAGGCGTGCACCACCCCTGCCCGGTCTTGTTGCCAGCTCAGCGTGCCCATGGGTGGGGCTGGCGCAGCATGTGGTGCCATTCCCGGTCTCTGCGATGGTCTAAGCAGCCAGTTAGTCCACTGAGCTATTTCACTGGTCTGCATAAAACAAACTTTAATGAGTACTTGACTAGCAGTAGTTTTTTTTTTTTTTTTAAATGAGGGTAATTAATGAAGACAGTTGGCAAAACTGTTTCACTATGCTATTTTCATCACTGTGGAAAAACACTTCTTCAAACTTTGTGCTCCCCTGTGCAGATGTTGCTAAGGTTTGGAGGAGTATCCCCAACATTCCGTGTCTAAAGGTGGTGGTACTGGGAGGTGCTTGCCTCCTTAAGATGCGGAGCCTAGAGAGGTCCTTAGCTTACTAGGGCTGTGGCCTTCGAAGAGGTTGTAGGATCCCACCTTTGTCTGCTTCCTGGCTTGTGATGGGGGCACTGTCCTGTGCGCTCCTGCTGTGGTGCCTGCTCTCATGTGAGGCCCAAAGCAATGGGGACATGCAGTCCTGGGCCAGAATGTCCACAATATGAGCTAAAATAGACCTCTCAACTTCGTAAGTAACATGTGTCAGATACATTGTTCTGATGATAAGCACCTGACAGATATGTGCATCTGGGACTTAGCCTTTGTAAAAATTCCTGTTTTTCAGGCAAGAGTTTTGAATGAGTCAGCTACTTAAAGATCCATGAATATAAAACGCAGTCTTTTGACCAAGCTTCCTAGCCCAGCTACCTGGATTCCTGTGGGCTTCATGCCAGGCTATCATGGGTGGACCTAGTGGTCCAGGTTCCCTTTTGCACGTAGCCTGTGCTGTGGATGCTGGTCCTGCTTTCTTGCTGGCCTAGCTCTTTTCTGGTGCAATTTGAGTTATCCTTTATTGCTAGACTCAGACTAAACCTAGAGCAATGTGTCTGTCCCCTCCATAGCCACCTGCAAGGGGAGGCAGGAAGCCAGGCCTGCGGCCCAGGTGCTGAGGAGATGTCATTGAATGGACAAGAAGGGAGTGTGGGGCACTGCATGCAGCACAAGTTTCCAGAAGCAATCCCTGTGGGCCATGTACAGCTCCCCAAAGGAGTTCTGAGGCTGTGTTGTCATTCTCAATTCCATCTACCTGCCCTGAGGAAAGCTGTAGCTGCTTTCCATAGCTGAAGGCAACTAAGGGCAGAAAAGATAGCCCTGCACAGAATCTGCTGGGAGTTGGTGTGTCTACAGTTTAACTGTAGACACACAGTGTGGAAGTTGTTGCTTAAGAAATGAAATGCTGAAAGGATGTAGTTCTCAAGGTTTTGTTATCTATATTTATAACTTTAGTCAAAGTCTTCGTGCTTCATGTTGATAGTATTTAGGTTCATGATACACAGGTGAAGCTTTTCCTAACTCTGCCTGAAGTGTTTGTGTGTCTGTGTTTAAAAACTGATGTAAATGAAACCCTTTAAAATAAGTATTGTCATGCTCTGGCATGCAATATGGGTAGCTGTTCCTGCAATGAAATTGCAGGTTTGAGGTCACTACAAAAGCCACATTATTCTTAAAATTTCTAGCAACACTAGAGTGGTGTTCAGTTTTTCACCAAATTGTAACATGTTTGTGTTAAAAACAGAAAACAGCATATAGAGTTAAGCAAAAATTATCCTGACACTTGCTAAAGGGGTACGTAAGGCTTCATTTGGTTTGTGATTGCCATAGGTGCCAAGATATTTGCAGTAAGGGAAAGAAATTGATTTCTTCTCTGGAGCACAAGAACAGTAGGTATTTATGGCCTAGAAGTGGGGTGGAAGCTGATGAACAGAGCATTACTAGCAGGAGACCTCAGGGCCACACTTAACCAGACTGTCACAGGAGTCTGTGTAAAGCAGGTCATGGAAGGTGAGGGGTAAAGTATTTGATCAAATACTGAGAAGGAGACATTTTTCTCTGAATTCTGTTGGAAGGACAGGGCCAAGGTCAAGGCCTAGAGAAGAAGAGGGCCCAGAAGGGATCGATTACAGTGAGGCCAAGAAGAGAGTCCTTGGGAGAACTTGACTGAGTCTTTTTACTCAGCAGTGCTGGCTTAGGCACCAAGAAAACCACTCAGTCACGACCTGTGTGAGAGGGTGCAGGTGGGATCTGCACCCTTGTGGCTCATCTACTGGCGGCTGCTCCTTGGGCTGCTGGCAAAGGCGAGCAAAGAACCTCTCGTTGGGATTTGTTTAACAGTGTGTGAGGGTGGAAGTACAATATCCTCCTTATCCACAATTTCAAGGGTTTTTTAAGTTTCAGTTACCTATGATTAAGCATAATCCAAATATATTACATAAAAATATAGAAATGAATAGTTGGGAAGTTTTAAGTAACTTGTATTGTAGTGCATATAATTATAATTATACGTTCTACTTTAGGACCAGTTATTGTGTGTCTTTTCCTATGTCCAATTTATAAATTAACTTTTATCATATATAGGTACATGGAAAAAATAGCATAGTCCATTAAGGTTCATAGCCATGGTTTCAGGCATTAGCTCGGGACCTTAGAAAGCATGATCCAAGGATTAAGAAACATAGCTACCTTTGAGGGCAGAAGGACATCAAATGAGGGGACAGTATGCATGAAGTAGTGGCAAACACAGACCTTTCTTTGATGCCCCTCAGGACAGAGAGTCCTACTGAAGCCTGTGAGGCACTGGAGAGCTGGCACCCACATGGAAGAGCAGGCCCCAGCACTGACAAATGCATGAAAACATTCGCTAGGAGGTGCTACCTGGCTACTATGTATTCGGCCCTCTGTTGTTTGGGATGAGTCCAGTGGCCTTTACTGCACTTCAGAAAATAAACTTCTGTATTATGAGCAAAATTCTATAGTAGTTTGGCATTTTCACTAACCACTCTCAATAGAAAAATGTCAGCTCTTTTCTTAAAGTTTCTTATATCTACTTATGACTTTCAATTAAATTTTAAAACCTTCCAGAGTAAAAAGAATCTTCAGCAATATGTAGTTAAGATCAGAAGTTGGATGAGTAATTAAAAAGAGCTATTTTTATGATTATCACATACCTTAACCCTTTCATTATAGGTTGGTTGTTTTTTTTTTTTTTTTTTTTCGGAACCAGGGATTGAACTCAGGCCCTTGCACTTGCCAAGGAGGTGCTTATTCCACTGAGCCATCTCCCTGCCCCTGCCTTTTTAAAATTTTTTTTTTCATTATAGTTTCAGCCATGTAAAACTTTTATTCTTCGTTTCTTTTGCTGTTATTTTTGAGGTCTTTCTGACTTTTTAAAATACAATGCTAAATCATATTTTGTTTTGTTTTACTTTTCTTTGCCTTATTTTGTTTTGTGTTTTGTCTTTGTGGTACTAAGAGTTGAACCCAGGGCCTTCACACTGAGCTATATCCCTAGATCCTTTTAGACAGGGTTTAGCAAAATTGCCCATGTGAGACTTGAACTTGTTTTTGTTGTTGTTGTTGTTTATTTATTTATTTATTTTTTGTGGAAGTGACTTGAACTTGTGATCTGATCCTCTTGCCTCAACTTCCTAAAGTATTAGAATTACAGACATGTGCTGCCATACCCAGATCCAGTTCTTAGTTTTGAATGTCTTCCTACTGATTATGTTTTATAATTAGTAGTCAATTAATTTTATCTACTTTTTAAATAGGGTTAGGGAATACTTAATTTTTTAGGCTACTGTTGTATATTTTTCTTCAGCTACTTTATAGACTTTCTGGAACACTTCATTTAGTGTTTTTAAAATGGTCCTTTGTTGCCTTCAAAGTATTGTTTCATGTCATAGTTTATTGAATTTGATTATATAATTGTAGTATCAAATAGAATTGGCATAAATAAGATTTGGGTGAAACCCAATGACGTTGGAAATGTGTGCTCCGATGCATGGAGTAAAAACAACCCATATTCTAAGAGGTACCCACAGCTGCCAGTTGACTAAAAAGCACTGGCTTATTCAGGGATTTGTCTTTTAGAAATCATTTAAGAGAATTTCACCTGTCCTTGAGTGCCCAGTCCATGTTCCTCTAGGCCTTGAAAGAACCTCCAGCTAGATATTTATGACCTGAAAGACACACAGTTTAGGAGACAGGATGACATTCTGGTAGCAGTATCCAAAAAAAGATGTGCCCTCAGGGATACATCTTCAAAGAGTAAACAGAGGGAAGCAGCCTACATGATCAAGTCTCCAGAACTGATCTTCTAAGAACAGAATTTGATGTCTGATTGACAGTCTGTTTGTAATCAGAAAAAAATCCAGAGGGATTGCGTGTAAGATGCAGCACTGACAGGTAGTTTGATGCGGCACCTTGGTACTGAAGCAGAAGTGTATTGATGTGTTTCCTCTGATTTCAGAAGTTGCTTCAGAGTGAGGTTCACCTGAAGTTCATGCCTTAGACCAGGGCCCTAATTTTACTCTACTGGGAAGACCAGATGGTTTGAGCCCAGGATTGTGGCATCCATATATTTAAGTATGACAAAGGAAGGTTGAATGTATTTTGTGGTTTGCTTATGTTTATATTCACATATATTTGATTTGGAGTTGGTGTGTGGAATTGATGTTATCAGAAACATCACTTCTGGGGAACAGGTTTCTTTGTACAGTGACTGGATCGGAGTGCATTTTTGATGTCTTGTGGTGCACAGTGTCCTGGTACATCCTTTGGGCACACTAAGTGGTGTTTCTCTCCCGAGCTTGGTCATAATTGTGCGTAGATGCACAGGCTTCGGCACCACAGCGGCTCCTAGACGCACCTAGCAAAGTAACTGCCTGAAAGCATCTTCATGTTGATGACAATGAGAACTCTTTTTTTCTTTCACGTGATAGTTTGTCCCAGTTCACACGCCTTAGACCAGCTTTCTCTGGCTTTGGCATGGTCTTAGGAATTTATCAGGGAAATGTGTTTTGTTTACGCTGATTACATTCTGACAAACCTGTATATGTGTTTAGAGGGCTTTAAAATTTATCTCTGTGATAGATTTTCAGCTATTATGAAAATAAACCAAAAATAAAGCAGTAGGTGGGCATTAAAATGAAAATCTGAGAATCTGAAAGTCTTGATTTCTTCAGAGAAATTTTACTATAATCTCTCTCTGGATAAGAATAAAGAAAAATATCTACATATATTTTGTGCAAAAGAGAGCATGTATTTTGTGAAAAGTTAAATTAGCCATAATTGAAAAAAATGCAATACACTGACAATAATTTGGGAATAGTTTTAGGATTAAAAGGAAGATCCATTTATTTAAAAAGGTTTCTGTATTAGAAATGTTGATTTGGTAGCTTCAAGATACTGCCTTAAAAGTAGGTATAAAAAGATTAAAGGCCCATTGGAACTCTTCTAATCAGATTTATGGTGCTTCTTATTTTCCTGGCCTCCCATCGATTTGTTTGAATATTTAAGTCTTATGTGTTGACAACTTTGTCATTTCGTGAAAGATCGTTGGAAATCCCTCCTGCTTTCACACACACTTAGGCAGCCGTGTCTCTGATGTGGCGTGGCGTGGTGGTTGTAAAGCAAAGCAGTGCACTGCTGTGTCCTTGTGTATTTCCAGGTTCTGTACTTTTCCTGTTGGCTCATCCACTCTTTCTGGTTGATA
>NDGN011545770.1:0-10744 GCA_002564285.1 Tympanoctomys barrerae | reverse complement strand
GGCTCAGGTTGCTGTGGTTCGATCCCCACAACTCAAGCCAGCCAAGCCTGCCCTGAAGGCATTGGGAGCCCCCCCACCAAAAAAAAACTAGATTAAAAAATAAAAATAAAAATCAGATAAAAATATTTTATGATCATAGCCAAGAAAGGAGATTAAATTACTTAGGTATATAACATCTATACGGGTAGGTCAGAATCTTATCTAAAAATGAAGCTCAGTTAAAAAATTCTTTCCAAGGCCAAGCATGATGGTACACAACTGTAAAGCCAGCACTGAGGAAGGCAAAGGCAAGAAGATCACAAATTCAAGTCCTGCCTTGAATTCAGTGAGACTGTATCTCAAAAATAACATGGGGGGAGGGAGGGAGTAAGCTGTAGATATAGCTCAGTGTTAGAATGCCCTGGTTTTGATCATTAGTGCTGAGAGGAAGAGGAGGGAGGGAGGGAGGCAGGGAGGGAGAGAGAGAACGGGCAGGCAGGCCTTCCAGGGTATAGCTCAGTGTTAGAGCACTTAACTGGTCTAATCCCTGCACTAAAGAAAAAAAGTATTTCAAGCATAAAAAAATTATGTTCCTGCATTCCTACACTAGGTAGCAGTATAAAGGTCCAAAATACCTAGAAGGAAGCTGTAGGGAAAGGGTAAACTCAAGGACACAGTAAACTGAAAAATGATTAGCCACTCTAAAGATCCTGCTAAGAAGAGTAAAAAGATAAAACTTATCTTTTGAAAGAGGGCAAGGTCAAACAAAACGGAGATGTCCAGCGCAAAAGTCCTTGGAGGGAACAGCCCCTCCCCCTCGGATAGGCTGGGCACTGGCAGAGGCCAGAAGAGTGAATGGAAAATGCTTACTCATAAAGGATTTTTCTAAGGAAACCTTAGGGGAAAAAATAAATCCCAAAGCAAGATTTGGGAAGAGGAGGGAAAATATGGCTTGGCAGCAAGAGGGACAGTCAGATTTCCCTTGGTATGGCCAGGCTCCAGGGCTACTGACCCCAAGTCTCCCAGTGTCTCAATATATAGTGGGGTTAGCGCTCATGGGCAGACATACAGATGCCTCTGGGAGGGGGTAAGATACAAAGAGGGCAGCACACGGCTCACCTTGGGATACTGACGGTGACACACTTCAGCAAGGTGCAGTCCGGTGACCACTCCTAGTCTAGCCGCAAGGCGCTGGAGCAGCAGCCCCACCACAGTGGCCAACAGAAGGACCCAGAGCAACTGAGGAGAACAAAATCCCCCGTGATACTCATTAGACAACTGAGTTTTTTTTTTGTTTGGTCCTTTGGTACTGTAAATGGGAAGCACAACAGGAAGGAAATGCCCAGGTCAGGAATGCAATGATCTGAGTTTGGTACAGGATCTACACATGGCCAACTAGGTACCTTATACCTCTGAGCCTCAGTTTTTCCCATCTGCAATTTCTCTTTTGTTCAAGGAAATCATGTATATTAAAATAAAAGACCAGATGGAAACTACTTTTCATATACATCTCACTGCCAGAGAAGTACAGTTAAAACCAAAGAGATGGCACAAGACTGTGGAGGGAGGGCTGAAAGCTCAAGACCTATACAACTTTGTGATACTTTGGCTCAAAATTAAAAATAAATCAGCAAGTAAATTTCATTAAGTGAGTAAGTAAAAGGGCTAGGGATATAGCTCAGTGCTCCCTGGGTTTGATACCCAGTATGAGTGACAGGGTATTTGAAATGTAGCTCAATGGCAGAAAACCTGCCTAGACCCTGGGTGCAATTCCAATATTGCAAAAACAAAGAAATAAAACCACAAACAAAACTCCAAAACCCCACTATAGACCCTGGAACAACAAGGCTTGAGGGTTAGGAGTACCAACCTTGTATATACTAAAAATGTGCATATAACTTGATTCCCTCAAAACTTCACTACTAATAACCTGCTGCTGACCAAAAGCCTTACCAATAACACTCTGTATAGTATTATATATGGTGGACATATATAAGAAACCCAAGAAATGACTTGTTATCACAATATACAATTTGCCTAACAGACAAACTACCCACATAGAGATAGATGCTCAGCCCCAGACTTTCAGGCAGTGCAGCTCATCAGCAACAGAAGGTGGCTACAAAATTATTACAGAGGTATAGTATATTCTGTGACTTTTACACGTGTGTGTGCGTGCGTGCTATAGTCTGGGGAGAGAATCCAGGGATTCTCTAAAATTGAGCTATAGCCCCAGTCACGTTTTTAATTTTGAAACAGAATCTTACTAAAGTTTCTAGCTTGGCCTCAAGCTCGTGATCCTCTTTACTGCCTCAGCTTCCCTAATCTCTCCCTAATGCAGGGATTACAGAGGTACACCAATGCTCTTGCCTGTATTATAGTTAATTTTATACAGTTATGATTTAAGCCATATCTTTACATTTGCTTAATTTCTCTCAACTGAGAATGGTACCACATATGGGCTATTTGTGTAAGTTTTGATACATTTTAACTTTTTAAAATAAATATGTGTACCCTTCAGCTAGTAAATGATAAAAACAGATTATTATCTATATGTATTGCTATAGCTTGCGTCTAGATTTCCCCTCAATAGGTCAGAGGTGGGGATTATCAGAGATGGCTGGATCTAAGTATATGATGCTAGGAATGATTCAAGGTGTGATGCTAGGATTAAGGGCATACAACCTAAATTGAATATTAAGAGTCAGAAAGAGGGCTCTGCTGTTACTTGCTGCTCTGCTACTTTGCTGCTTGCTGCCTTCTACCTGCCATGAACTGCAGTTCCTCTCTTCCACCCTACCTCGGAGCCAGTCAACTATGAGCTGAAACCAATATAAACCATGAGCTACAACAAATTTGCCTCCTTTAACTGATTGTTGGGTATGTTGTCTTAGCAATAAGAAAAGTAACTAAGACATGTATTTTATATAGTCACAGCATACCTAACTTTTTCTTAATTTTAAATATATTTCTATGTTATATAGTTCATTTGTTGGGTTTTCAAGCTGTCAAAAATCCCCAGTAAAGAACCCTCGTACAAGTGCCCTGTGAAGTCCAAGTCACTGTTCAAGGGTCAACTCTGAGTACTAAACATCTACCGCAGCTACTACCCATTAGCAGGGCAGACTCAAAACAAAAACAAAAACAAAAACAAAAAAACCCCAGCAGGGTAGAGAAAAGAATGAGGGTGAACTGCAATGTTTAAAAGGGCAGGGGTAGACTAGACTTTTACCTTAAATCCAGCCACTGCTCCAGACTGCAAATCAGATTCAATGTTTCCTGGATCCAAATAGGCAATGCTCATGAGAAAGCCTGGTCCTGTGAACGCCCAGAGTTTACGAAAGCTGAAACAAGAGTACTACACAGGAGAGGAAAGGAGATCAAACTGAGTATCACTTAGTCCATTTTTCTTTTATCAACATGAAGTAGCAATATCAGCTTCATAAAAACAAAAGATCAGAGTTGAATTTTGCCTGTATCCAGGTTTCTCTTTCATAACCATTTTTCATCAACAACCTAGCCACTCTTTGTATTTAGGAGCCCTTCCTGGCCCTGACATTTCAATCAGCATCTCACCTACAACCAGAGTAACCCAATCAGTACCTCTATGTCCAACCCAAATAGAACAAGAGCCATAGCTTAAAAAAGAACATATGAAAACAGTAGTTGCCTGATCAAAAAAATGCTCACCAGGGACAGGGATATAGTTCAGTGGCACAAGCGCCTACTTGGCAAGTACAAGGTCCTGAGTTTAATTCTCAGTACCAGTAAAAAACAAAAAAAGAAGGGCCAAATAGCTTAGTGGATTAAAGTGCCTGCTTAGGCAGACACAGGGCTGGAGGTTAGATCCCCTGGCTTGCTGTGCTGGCCCTGCCCCCAGGGCACGCTGAGATGGTGATTACGACTGGGCTTGGTAGTGCGCGCCTATAATCCCAGCATTTGGTAGGCTGTAAACAGGAGGTTCACTATGAGTCTGATCTACACAGTGAGACCCTATACACCCTGTCCTAAATATTTAAAGAAAAGAGCAAGCACACCAGTATCACTTAACACTTAACAACTATATTGAATGTTCCCATCTTTCTGAACAGTTTATTTATTCTTATTATAAAATCCTATCTTCAGAGGTTGACTGTCAAAATTAGACCTAGAGCTATGGTGCTTGAGTTGTCTCTAACAGATCTTCCTTTCACAGGCTTTCACCAGACCACAGCTCCCCTCTGTGACTAGGCACGAACCTCCTCCTCAGGAATGGCAATCTTCTCATCAAAGTAGGTGGCAAAAGGCTCTTCTGAGTGCCCAGTGGACTGTGGAAGGGAGGAATTACTACAGGCAGGGCTGATGGCATCAAGACTGGCAGAGTCCCCATGATCTTCAGACACATTTTCTGTATTAACATGTTTAAAGAAAAATTAATAAAAATATTTTTGAACACTAAAAGTTCACCCTCAGTAATATTGAAATTATTTTTTTTTTCTTTCCAGTCCTGGGATCAAACCCACAACCTCAGCATCCCCCAGTTACTAGAACAAGGTTTAACACCAATCTTATAATTGTTCTGTTACTCATTCTACTGTTTCTACTTCATCATTTTGAGAATTCATTTTCCTCTAAAAACACTGACATTTGTGGCCCAAAATATGACACTGCTAGTTCAGCCCCACTGGTGACCTAAAATCCTGCCTGAAGAAGCCAACCATGGTGGTGCACACTTTGTGTGTGTGTGTGTGTGTGTGTGTGGTGTGTATCTTAGGGAAGGGCCTATAGGGTCTACAGGGTCTCACTACTAGATCAGACTCGGAGTGATTCTCCTGTTTACAGCCTTCCAAGTGCTGGGATTACAGGCACACACACCACCACACCCAGTCTTAATTGCTGTCTCAGCGCGCCCTGGGGGCGCCCTGGCAGGGCAGGCCCAGGGATAGAATCCAGGGCCCCTGTGCCTGCTTACAGGTGCTTTAATCCAGAGCTATTTGGCCAGCCCTGGTGCACAGTTCTAATCCCAGCACTAAGAAGCTGAGGCAGGAGGATCACGGCAAGCTCAAGGCCAGCCTGGCCTACATAGTAAGGCCCTGTCTCAATAGACAGACAGACAGACAGACAGACAGACAGACAGATGTCAATCTGTCAGAATACCCCACCCCTATTGCATTATATGACTTACTCAAAGAACTGTCCTTATATTTCCACCAGGCTTCTGAAAGCATGCAGAAGTTCAAAATACTGTTATAGTACAGGACAGAATTTTTGTTTTTGGTATTTTTTTTTTTTTTCATTTATGCACATTTGGTACAGGGTCTCACTATGCAGCTCGGACTCATAGTGATCCTCCTGTTTTCAGCCTCTCCAGTGATAGGATTACAGGCGTGCACTACCATGTTTGGACTCAGAGGCTGGCTCAGCATGCCCTGGGGGTGAGCCGGTACTGCGTAAGTGACCAGGGATTGAACCCCGGTCCCTGAGCTGGCCAAAGCAGGTGCTTAGTCTACTGAGCTATCTCACTGGCCCTTAGGGCAGAATTTGATACTGCAGGGAAGCCACTAACCAGGTACACTTTGTGTCCTAAGTCCTCTACAGAAGGGCAACTGACCATAGGATGCCAGCATCTCAGCCTGGTATCAGTGTTTCCCATGAAACCTGCATTTTACAGTTAATGTTAAATGCAGGAAGGTGAAACTCTGGAGGAAAAAGGCCAATACACTAGTAACATACCAAGTCTACTTTGTTGCAGGCATCATATGGCTATTCTGAACCACAAAGCTCTATTCTCTCTGTTTCTAGTAAATCCTTACAGCCTCCAACTAGAAAAACAAGAGTCTTATTTTTATAGGAAGCAGGCCCACATCACCTGAATTTAGAGAATCTACTTGGGAGGAAATTTAATATAAAAAGAATGCAGTGAGGCATGCCTGTAATCCCAGCACTGGGGAGGCTGAGGCAGGAGGATCACTGTGAGTTCAAGCACAGCCTGTGCTACATAGTTCAAAGCGAGTCTCCTGAATTACATGGTGAGACCCTATCAGTAACAATGACAACAACAAAAAGCATGCAAATTCTGAAAAGAAAAACTCAGAACTAAGAAAGATTAGACAAAGCACTCAAGAAGCTACAACAAGGACTTGGGATATGCATGGCAAACATGAGGTCCTGTATTAAATTCCTGGTACCAGGAAAAAAAAAAAGTAGCTGCAATAAAATGCAGAGTACATAGGACTTGCCTTCATTTTGCCTTCCATCTGCAACAGCAGGAAGTACACTCTGAAGGTTACTATGCCAAGTCTGAGACAAGTACTGTGCTTGCTAACATTATTGCTACAGAAACCAAACCTGAAGCTAAAATCCAAATTGGAAAGAAGATACTGTGTGAGGTAGGGCGCTGTAGTTTTAAATCCACTTTCATTTATAATGTAAGTTATCACATGGGACTTCTGAACGTGATTGTTGGAATAGACAAGGAAAATATAAATTTTCTGCCTAATTCCAAATAAAAATCAGACAATAATAGAAACGTATAAATTACCATCTGACATCTTTTGTCCAGGACCCAACACCATGGTGGATATCTGAGGGCCCACGTTCTTAGAATAAGATTCTGTAAAGAAGAAAAGGGAGGAAGAATTAGGGAAAATGAACCCGCAATTTTGTTACTCTGTATCAGTGGACCTTTATGAAAAGAGTGATTCAACCTTTAAACAGTTATAGCTTTCAGAATATGATTACGAGATACTTAACAAAAAAGCAAAAAGTCTTCATTGTGTTTTTACTGGCATGACTTCAAAACCAAATTAAGGCGAAAGATATTTCAGTAATACAGGCAAATCCTTTCTAATAGGCACCCTTAGCACCCCTTTAATAAGCTAGGCAATTACTAAGCCTCTGTCTTCGTCTGTAGCTTATCCAAAATGTCAAAAGCCAGACTAGTCTGACCCAATTTTACAAGTTTTTAAAGGATAGTTTTAAAGGTAGTCTATGACTACCTTTGTTCTACCTAATAATGTAAGTCCATGGCTCATTCTTCTGGGAAAGGCAGAAGAAAGCTCACACCAGCAGAATGGCAGTGGGGGGGCACTAATTTACAGCCTCAAATTCCCCTGAGGAGAGACGTCAGCTCTATGTCAATCTCACTCCCCAGCCTTCTGTCAAGTACAGCTCTCAAGGAAAGCTGAGGCACAGTAGGTTCGGCCCGATTTGCAGGCCAGTGCTTCTCCAGGTCCTGCCACAAGCAGTCTGGGTAGTGGGTGGCAACAGGGAGGCACACATACCCGGCATCGTGGTGGGGAAGTTCCCGTGGGGAGAGCAGAGGATATTACAGACCCCTCAGGCCACAGATTATACATTCTCTAATCAGCTTTCCCAATAAGGTTGAGTTTTAAAATTTCCATCTACTTATTATCAAACCTACTTTGCAGATGATTCCAAATTTAGAAGGGAAAGGAGGGTCCTCTATGTATTAATTTCACTCCCCTTAAATATCCACTGTATCCATCCCACCAAAAAGTGAAAGAGCCTCACCTTGGCTATCTTTCAGTGCTGACATGTGTTTTGCTTCCTCTGCTTTCTTTTTTGGATAATCTGCATACCTATCTCACAGAATTCTGGTATGTAGAACTGAAAGGGGCTCTGAGGATTAATCTGCCTTCTGGGTATAAAACATATCACCACAATCAGCTAGCCTAGAAAACAACATCTTCCCCTCCCTAGTCATCAATGCCATTATATCACAAGGTGCAACTGGTTCTATCGCTGTCAGCTTTGAGCCATAAGGTGGCAAAACACAAGCCCAGAGGACCCAGAACAACTAAAGTCAGTCCTTCTTTCAGCCCCTCGCAAAGCCCTCACCTAAATGGGATTTATACTTTTGGCCACTCACTTGGGTTCCAATCATAGCGTAGCCCCTTGATACCCCAGGGCCTTTTACTTTTGTTTTATAAGTCATTCTACTAAGCCAGGCTATCACATTATCCAAACCCATAATACATTTGAAACCACAACTCAGATCCAAGACTATGGTTCTTATAGCAAAAGGCACATTTGGTGCACTAAGCAACAAGAAAACTCAAGCCAACTGGTTAGCTTTGGATCTAGCAATTCCAGTCCTAAGACTGAACCTTAAAGTCTCACACAAGTGAACATATACAAGGATATTTTCCACAACATTGTTTATGCTATCAAAGGAATCAGAAAATTAAAAAACCTGGATATTAGTGAGGAATTGATTGATCAAACTGTACACATTCACTGGGCAGAATATCAGGAAGCCATTATAAATAAGGCAAAACTATAGTACTGGTTAAGTACTGGTTAAGAAATGATCTGTAAGATAGGCTGTCAAATGAAAACCCCAATTTATTAAGCACTATGCTACTGCTAAAAGAAAACACACACACACACACACACACACACACACACACATACAGCAGACTATGTCCAAAGGATTCACTGAAAGCTGGGGCCTAGCGGCTGTGCCTAAGGAAAGGGAGTAGAACAGGAGCAAGGCCAAGTGAAGGGAGGACTTCCTACTGAACAGACACTGTGTTCCTTGTTATACTTTTCTAGTGTTTTTCTTTTTTGTTGTTGTTGTTGCTTTAATTAAAACTCAGGTGGATTTTCTCAAACACTGTAGGGATGTTCTGCTGCACTTTCTCTGGTAACACCCCCGCAATGTATAACCAAAGGTGTGAGGCTATCTATTTGGTGGCATTTACTGCCTTTAGTGTACCGAGTGGTTTGTCTGGGTGTCCAGATAGTCACTACAATTACAAAATCATAATTTCAGGGGCTGGGGAGATAGCACGGAGGTCTGAGCACCTGCCTGGCAAGCGCAACGACACAGGTTCGATCCCTGGGATTATATGACATGCTGGCAACTGAAACCAGGTGTGGTGGCGCATACTTGTAATCCCAGCATTGAGGAGGCTGAGACAGGAGATCCTTTACCAAATGAATGAATGAATGAATGAATGAATGAATGATTTTTAAAAACCCAGAAAAACAAAGTCATGATTTCCGAGTTTCACCTGAATTCAAACAATGGAGGCCTTTTCGGGGAAGCATTTCCTTGCTCATTAATTTGATCTTGGTGGCCCCTTCACTTGGCTTCCCTTGGGTACTCTGCTTTCTACCACCATCTTACTCCTCACATGTGGTCTTGAAAATGCCTATAATTCTTGAAACTCTCCTGCAAGTTTAAAATTCTAGGAAAATTAAGTTCCCTAGAAAACATACACCAGCTATAATAAATTCTAGTATCTGACAGTACTTGTTTCTTCTTTGCATTTAGAAGAAGCTCTGAAAAACAAATTGGGTAACTCAAACCTGTTTGAATAATCACTCCCAAGAACATCTGGAACACTAAATATTGAAACACATAACTTAAACACCTTCCCATTGGTTAAAAAGTCTGTTTTTAAAAATGTGTTTTCTTATAAAACTCCTCCATAGAGACCAATGGCACTTAAATTCACTTCACTGATGTTACAGCTGAAACAGATTCCCTAAAATTAATCAGAAGGTTTAGGCAATATTTGTAACATAGTCCTTTAGCCTGTTCCCTTATTTCTCTTACTTCTCCCACTAATATAAAATCAAGACAGCATTAAATAGGAAAAGAACTTTCTTAAAAGCAACCAAAAAGAAAAGAAACCATCCCCAAAGCAAAGGAACTCCCCCAAAAGAAGTTTGTATAGAGGTAACATAAATGATTAAAACTGAATGACAGGACTGTGTAGATGGCTCAGTAGAGTAAGCACTTCCCTGGCAAGTACAAGGACCTGAGTTCAATCCCCAGTTCTGCAAAAAACAAAAACAAAAAAACCCTGAATGACAGCCTCCTCTTCCCCATGAGGCTTTCCCCAGACACTGTTCAGTGCCAGAGACAAGCTCATGATAAGGCGGGAACTGCCAGATGCACACGAGTCAAGGCTGTAAGAAGTGATAGATACGTTATTAGAGAATGAGGAATTGAGTTTTTTAAAACGTTCATTTGTCTTAAAGAAAATGTAAGGATTTCCAGATTGACAGACCTTCCTAAAGGTCTACTTTCAGGTTAACATACCTGATTGACCTACCACAGCATCACTACTAATCTAGCATGTACGTATGCTGGGTAACATGTTTTTCATCGAGGTAGGCTCCTGTCATTTGAATCAATGGGAATCAAGGAAACCTTTAAAATATTCAAGTAGGTTCAGCAGAGCTAATAGTTTCCCGAACCTTATATATTTTAATGAGAAAAAAATTACTAACCTCCCCCTCCTCCCCTTCCCTTTTTTGGTGTTAGGGACTGAACCCAGAGCCTGGATCACACTAACTATATGTTCTATAACTTAGCTACATAGTCTGCCCTAGTCTTGTTTCTTAAATGATAGATTACTACTGCCTCTATTTTTCCATTCTAGATCAATAAAGAAATAGCTTTTTCTGAGACTTTCCATCAAAGGTATCTACTGGATGAGTTCCAAAATTCAGTCTGCTCCCGCTGAGGGTGATGGAAAAGAAACATCTTGCTAAATGCTCGTGATAGTCGTGGTTATCCTTGAGGATGTGAATTCTTGAATTATTATTTTGTAAAACTTAGAATAAGTTCATGCTATTTTTCTGTTACTAAACTATATGTGAGACCTAGGAATGTGGCTCGCTGATAGAGTGCTTGCCTAGCACACACAGGTCTTAGTCCACCCCCAAGGCTCAAAAACCAAAAGGGAGGGGCCGGGTAAATGGCTCAGTGGAATAAGTGCTTCCTTGGCAAGCACAAGGGTCTGAGTTC
>NDGN011545768.1:3233-31049 GCA_002564285.1 Tympanoctomys barrerae | reverse complement strand
GAACTCAGATCCTTGTGCTTGCCAGGGAAGCGCTTATTCTACTGAGCTATCTCCCCAGCCCCTCAAAATTCCTTTTGTACATAAATAACGAATTAAAAGTTCTTAAATGGCCAACAACTAGCATATGGGGATCTCCTGATCCTATCGGTGAGACCAACTGCAAATTTTGTGCTGCATTTTTCATTCTCATTGGTCTATCAAAAAATGGAACAACACTGCATTTCTCCCTTCACAGCTTATTATATCTGCAAAGAGCCTTCCGTTTGGGAGATTCCCATCTCCCAAGAATCCATTCGCTAGGGAAGAGGAGGGGAGAAGAGGGGAGGGGAGGGGAACAGAGGTCACCTGCCAAGTCGCCTTGGCTCTGAGGAGGCAGCTTCCTGACACTAGGATCTTCAAAACGGAATGTGGACCAGACTATCCCTCACCATCATGCTTCACTCCTCCTGTGAACGTTATTTCTCCATTTCTCTAGTCCGCGACTTGCCTTGTGAAGTTCTGTCCTGATTAATTGAAAGCCCGAACATTCTCACACACCCAAACCCACCATCACCCGGAGCCCCAGGGAACTCCCGTAGGGCTCCCGCCAGCCCACAGCCACGCCCAATCGGTCCATTTCTTCACTACCAATCAGAGCTTCCCAAACGGCCAGGCTAGCCAATCCAAACAAGCCAACATGCTCAGGCCAAATAGCGCTCCGGAGCGCAGGGTCCCGGCTGGGGGGCGGGACCCAGAGGGTGTGGTCAGCTCCGACCCGGAGCGTGCGCTGCCCTCCAATTGGCTGCGATCTGCACTGACTTAGTGCTCATTGGTGGGCGCCGGTGGCTAGGTAAGTCCAGCGGACTGTACCGGCGTGTTGTTGACGGAACTGCTTGGTGAGTCTGGCCTCACTCGGGGCTGCCGGCAGCTTCAGGTTTGGACGCGAACTGCCCGAGAGCCGCGGCGGGAGCGGGGCGGCGTGGGAGGAGGGATGAAGTGCCCCGCGTCTGCGAGGTGCCTCCTGCGTGCCCTCGCGGCGGCGGCGGTGGGGAGAGCGGGCGGTGGGGTCCGGCGGGCGAAGGACCCCCGCGGGCCGCGGCAGGGAGGAGGAAGGCGCCCGGCCCCGTGCGCCGCTTTGAGGACACGGCGCCCTTTCTGCCTCAGTTTCTCCGTCTGTTGGGGGTGGGGCGGTGATAAAGTAGCGAAGCCTGGATCCCGGCAGGATACAACCGCCTCCTGGCTCTCAGATGCTTTGACTAGGAGTCCATCCCTGCCGCACCCAGCTTTGGCAGAGAGGATGTTTGTGACCCGGAGCCACCTTCCCAGTGCTGTCCCCTCAGTCCCTACCCCGAGTAAGAGCTCGGGTGGTTCCCAGTGAACCACTCGTCTTTTGCATTCGAGAAAGGTGACTGGAGACTTGGGCTCAGCAGCCAGACACAATGGTTGCTCATGGGGATCAGGTTTTGTTTTTTTTTCAATGGAAAATCTTTTCCAGGATCAGCTTCCAGCATAGACCTTTAGACTGTAAAGCTGAGATTAGCTTCCAGCACTTTCTCAAGTTAGACTTTTAGACTCAGGTCAGAAGCCCAAGGCTGAATTTTGGTTCCATTAGCTATATTATCTTAGATAAGTGACTTTTATCTCCCTGTTGTCATTTTCCCTTACAGTACGGATAATGGCAGAATGGAAGGTCATGTGTGAGAATGAAATGAAAGATTAGGTCACCAGGATGATAAACTGCATATTAGACAATCAATACATGTTAGAAATTAGTTTTTAATAAAGACTTAGAGCATTAGGAACTGGAACACTTGGTTTGGACTCAAAATTAAAGCTGTTATGTCATTAAAATTTAAACGCCATGTTCAACGTTTTAAAAGTCTCAGTATTATAAAGGTGTTAAGTCAAGATGAGTCCTCAGAACACAAGATCATGCAGAACTGGTATTCCATGTCGTATTCCTTTAAACAGTGAGCCCTGGAAAGGGCCAGTCTCAAAAATGAGAAACTACTGAACCTGACTGAATTTGAAAAGTCACATTATCAGCCAAGATTTACTGAAAAACAAGCATATGCCAAAATTTTTATGCAACAAAATATAATTTAATATGCAGGGTTTGGGTTTGCATATGTTATACAAGGTCTGTGACATGTTACGTTGAAATTATTCACATGTGAAAACAATTATTAGTCAAATAATGGAAGGTTAGTTATGATGTGTGTTCTCAGTCAAATTACCTAAGTGCAGATTCTGTTACTGACTTTATTAGAGGTGATTATTAAAAATGTTTCATATTTAAAAGAGAATTCATTGTCATTTCACCTGTGACATATTTTGAGAATATTTGTAGGAGATTGGTCAAGAAAATGGTGCTGATAGATGGTGTCAGGAAGTTCTTTATCCTTGAGAAATTGTCTACTCTATGTCTCTTATGTTCATTCAGAAATGTGGATATAGAAAACATGAAAGTTAATTTCAGAAAACGTCTTAGGGTGGACATTATTCAGCACTTTTTCACAGAATGATAGGACTACATAACCGTTTATATGGACTTGCTAGATTTTGATAAGGTTAAGTAGTGCCCATCGACAATGTGTAAGAATTGGAGAATTTCAGGAATAGAAATAAAAGATTGAATTAGTGGCAATTTAGAACGATATTTAAAACATTTTCCATAGTTGGAGATTGAAGGAGGGTGAATTATGTGTGTTTTTCTTTCAGTTAATCTAAATGCTTTTATATTTGGAGAAAGCCAAAACTTTCATAAACCCACCACTCTCCCTTCTTGGTTCTGAACTGTATTTCCGGAGAAAGTCACTTGTGGACTGTTCACACACAGCAGTTTAGACAGTGACTATAATTCCATTTTGGACTTACTCTTGATTTAAATAAATTCTTCAAGAGTTAATTGGCTGATTAAACACTTTGATGGAGTAAAAAGAGCTTTCTGATCTTATTTCCTTATCGACCTGCTACAGTACTGTCCTCAAGGAGGCATGTGTTAGCCTTTTCCTCACTGTGACTAAATATTTGACCGAAACTTCCCAACAGGGCAAAGGTTTACTTTGGATCACCATTTTAGAGTTCTCAGTCCATGGCGCCCTGTTGTTTTGGCCTGTGGGGAGACAGAAGCATAGTCAAAAGACTGGCAGCTCACCTCACAGTGGCCAGGAAGTAGAAAGAAGGAAGGAATCAGAGAAGAGGGACCAGGGACAAGATACTGTCCCCAAGGTCATGTGCCCATGATTTACTCCCTTCAACTAGACATAAAAGGGCCCATCAGCCATATTAGAAAAAGCTTGAATTTTAAGTTGATCAGTAGATCAACTTAAAATTGAATGATTACTAATACACTTTGAAGTTGCAGATTTCATCTTTCTAGGTAGCTTTTATTTTTTTTATCTGTACTGGATTTATGTGAAGATAATGTTTGATTATTGAACTCAACAGCTCAGCGGCATGAATGCCTGATACTCAAGGTCCTGAGTTTGATCTCCATTACAAAGAAACAAAACAAACGTGTGTGTGTGTGTGTGTGTATTTGTTTTGTTTGTTCTTTATATATCTATATATTAAAAACAAGTTCAAGCCCAGCCTGGGCAATTAAAAGAAATAATGCTGGGGATATAGCTCAGCGTAGCACTTCCCTGGCAAGTACAAGGTTGTGAGTTCAATTCCTGGTACAAAGAAAAAAGAAAAAAACCTGAGAGGGGCCTCATTTTGCAAGCAGAACAGAGAAGGTGTCCCTTAAAGCCTTGAGGCTGTGTTATAGTAGTTTTTTTGGCAGGCTTTTGAGAGTGTGGGTCCAAGTTGATGCGTCCTCTCTAAGGCGCCGACCTGTCCTGGGGACGGCTGGCATAGCCTCTATGACCTGCACGTCTCTAAATGAGACCGGTACAGCCTCTTTGAGGTGGTGAGTGGTCTTGTGCAATGTCTCTGTTGGGGCTCTATAACCAGCTTTAAAGGTTATAGGAAAAGGGGCTCCTTTTCTTGGCTATTTCCTGCTGAGAGGGGCATGTAAGGGAATTTTTTTTGTGTTTTGGAGAAGAAAGGAGTAGCTGCCCAGGAGCTGGCTGCTATTTTTTCCCACCCCCAAACCTTTGGAATAGAGTAATTACATAGGGAAGAAAGAGAAGGAAGAGTGATATGCATTAAGGAGGCCAGGAGGTGTGGAACCAGTGAGGAGTGTTGCCCCGTACAGGGCAACAGATCACCGGAAGAGCTCTCCAGGAGTTTGGAAGCCCATTCATGAAAGCGATTGTCTTGGTTACTTTTTGCTTCTTGCTGAGACAAAATACCTGACACTCACAGTTATGGAAGGAAAGGTTTATTTAGCTCATGGTTTGTGAAGGTTTTAGTCGGTGAACAGCAGGCTCCAAGGCAGGTAGCACATGGCAGAGGGACAACAGTTAAAGGCAGCAGAAGACAGCAAAGGCAACAACAGAAAATAACCCAAAAAACAAAAGAGCAAGCCTCTTTGGCCCCTTATATGGTAAGCAGGGCACCCTCCTGGGGAGGGTGTAGCACCCACGCCATCTCCTTGCCCCCCTTTTGCACAGGCTCAGGATGTTTTATAAAGTGAGGACCCTCGCCCCACGCTGAGTCACTCAGTTAAACTTGTAAACTTCTCAGGTTAACACAGTCAGCCATAACAGCATTTACCCCATCTCAGACAAGGTTGGGCTTGTTGATATAAAATCAGCATTGTTCTTGGAGTGGGGCCCAGCTGCCACCCTGGGACACTGTCAGGAGAAAGGCCTCTAGTTCCCGAGGGCAACTGAAGTCAGGAAGTCCACCTGATCTTGCTGGTGTCCCGGCTGGCTGGACAGGTCTTTGAGCCCTTCGGGGAATTCGTTGGCCAGCCTGGAGAGCCCTGAAGGAGAGCCTGGAGAACCCTGAAGGAGAGGCTCTAGAGCACTGCCCCCATTCCAGTTCCTGTGGTTACTCCCAGACTGGCCCTCCAGGAGTAAATTGTTACCATGAGGAAGCTGAGGCACCCTGAGATGAAGTAGAATTGAGGTAGATTTAGGGTTCTGGGACTTTGGAATTCATTAGACAGGTGGGAATTAGAGGTAAATATTTGAGTATTATCAGCATATAAGTAAGAGATGTACATCCTCTCCCCTGTCCTCTCGTTTCCCCTTTTATTATTATGCCGTATAAGTCAAAGCTTGATTATTATCTCTGACTAGTGGTTAATTATCTTGGGAACTTTTAGAAAAAAAAAAAAAACCCTTAGGCTGTGGTCTTACTCTCAGAGATTCTGATTAATTCATTTAGGGCAAGGCTTGTAATAGGTACCTTTTATGGCTCCCCTATTGGAATTCATTGTGAAGCAAGCCACATTTGGACATAGTTGCCAATGGCATCAAATCAAAACGCAGTATTTACTGATGTTAATCTTGGTCTCTATAGCAGAAAAAATGGAAGACCTGCCTGATGTTGCTTCTTTTTCAACTAAACTTAAAAACACCCTGATACTGTACCATAACATTGAAGATGATAAGTGGCGAGTTGCAAAGAAAACGGTAAATTTGTTCAATTGTTTATCGCTTTGATTTGGGGACTGTGGAGTGACTTGGTGGATGAACTCTTCCTCCTCATCATCCTTTTTATTACAGTAATAGGGGTTGAATGCAGGACCTTTGCACTGAGCTATAACCCTAGCCTTTTTTTCTGAACTTTTTTTTTTTTTTTTTTAAGACAGAGTCTTCCTAAATTGTTAAATTGCCCAGGATGAGCTCAAACTTGTAATCCTCCTGCCTCAGCCTTCCAGAATGCTAGGTTTAAAGGTGTGTGCTGCTGTGCCCTAGTGATTTTCCAAATGTTCTGAAAAAATATAGGCAAGAGGCTGTGGCTATACAAGACAGATATATAACCCCATGTGTGCCGATGGGGTTGTGAAAGAAGCATTTCAGCAATAATCCTGCACCACTTTCATTAACTCTTCAGGTATCAGACCTGAATGGATAATAATTACATTATTATCATAGTTATCATAGCAACTAGACCCTAAAAAGAACAGCTTTGTGGTCAGTATCTAAAATACGTCATTATCAATTTAAAGAATGACAGTAATTGTTAATTTGGAGTAGTTCAGATGCATCATGTAGCACGAATCCGTGAGGGCTCCAGTTCATATTCGTGCTCACAAGCACGGCTTTCCCAAGCCATTACGTAGTGCAGCGCTAGCACACCGAAGCCTACAAGGCGGGACTCTTCCAGTCCTGGCTGCTCAGGAACTGTACTGCTCTATTCAAAATTGCTTGGGAAATGATTCGCAGAAAAAATTAGGGACTAATTCAAGAGAATATAGTGAATGTGAATGATTTGGGTTTTTTTTTAAAGGTGTGAGCAGATTGAGAATGAGATACTTAATGTTCTAATGGCATACTTTGAATGTCAGTAATTGTAAATAAGATTGGAATGAAGCAAATAATAATGGCCACTAAGATAGAGATGTCCCTGAATCTTACATTGTTTGAGTCTCATTAAGCTACTGAAAAATCTTTTCTGAAGGTCTCAAATTTAAGCATAGTATGATATGGAGGAAACTCAAATGTGGATCACTGTATAGCATAGATAACTTAAATTTTATTTTAGTGTTATAGATTTGCAAAATTGTTGGTTTTGTATCCAAGGTTCCACATATGTAATTATTATCATATAATCTTATTTTTCTAGAAAGATGTAACAGTTTGGAGAAAAGCTTCAGAAGAATTTAATGGATATCTGTAAGTGAATTATCAGCTTTTTATAGTTCCTAAAACATCACTAAGCCTCATATACATGCATGATACTAAATGATTATTGCTAGTAAGATTTGGCCTTTACTTAAGACCAAATATTCAATTCTAAATATAAGATTGTGAATGATTAATGATTTTGTTTTTCATCTTTGCTTATTATTTAACATGAATTGTGTCCATAACAGAAATATATATATATATATATATTTTTTTAAAGGCCAGTAGGACTTTGCATAATTGAAATATAATATGCACATCCCTAAAGCTGATTCCTTTTAAAAGTGAAACCACTGGCCTCACTTAGTATATACAGAATGTTCAAATATGTAATACCAAAGATAACACTTTCATTAGATGAATTGTATATGTTTATGACAAGGATAAAGAAGCTAGCGTTGCATTAGGCATTGTAAACAAGTGGAAATTCATTCTTTAGTTCAGTGGTTCCCAGAGGAGTTGAACATACTGAGTGCCAAGGGAACACTATACTTGAAGATTTGGAAAGACATCATAGAAAGGCAGTATCTGAAGTTGAGACTTGAAAGAGGAATAGCTGTTCTTCAGAAGAGAAGGGTGGAAGGCTCTGTGTGTACTGCAGAAGCACAGGTTACAAACACTTGCAGACCTGTGTATGTGTAGCTGGAGTGGAAAGCATGTGGGAGGAGGAAGTAGGGTGCATGGGGTCATTGCATCCTAAGGCAGGAATTCAGGATGACTTGCCTTGCTGTCACACCCCAGGACCTCAAAGCATGTTGAATTTACTCTGCTAACACTGTGAAAGATGGAAATGAGCATGAAGAGCTCAAGAAGGAATTTTTATCATGTGGTCTGTGGCTAACTTCTTGGATTTCCTCTCAGATGGATACAAACTTTTGTAACTATGTGTTTTTCTAGAAAGAGATGTATGAGTTTTAAAAAATTCCTGAAAGGCTATGTGATGAAGAGGTAGAAACTAATGAAGTACAGAATTGGACAGAGCAGCCAACTAAGGCAATGGCAGGGAACTGAGAAGGGCACATGAACGTGAGAGAAACTTAATGCTGCTGGTAGCGATGGAAACGATAACTAACATGCCCTGAGAGACAGATGACATGCTAAGCAATTCTTGAATAAAAAAAGGGTCCAAGTTGAGTTTTGATTTCTGACTGTCTGACTGGATTATTTTGAGTTATTTTCTCTACCCCACGATAATTTAGAGAGCATAGGCGAGAATAATAGTGTTAGGATGGGGTTGGTAAGTTTGGCTGGAGACATTTCTAAGATGATTAAACAGCTTCAGATGCTTTTTTAAAAAGTTACTGATAGAGGCTGGGGAGATAGCTTAGAGATAGCTTGGTAGAATAAGAGTCTGCCTGGCAAGTGCAGGGTCCTGAGTTCAATCTCCAGTACCACAAAAAATAAATAAATAAAAAGTTACTTATAAGAGTTGAAACCAACCTATTTCATATTCTGTGTCCCTTCTTTTTCCAAGGTAATTTCCATCATAAAGTTGTGTGTATTGTTCCAGTTTTAGACTTTGACCATATATTTACATGTTCATAAAAAATAAAATGCATTACCTGATAGGCATTTTTAAAAATTTGTGTCTCAAACTTAGTAATTTGCCTGTTAAGTTCTTCCCAAGAACATTTTTTCCTTTAGATTACCTGTGTTATTACCTATCAACCATTCTTTTATTTCTATGTGAATATGCCACAATGTGTTTTTGTTTATTTATTGATAGATTTTTAAATTGTGTCATATTTATATAGAATACTTCTATATTTATAATTGTAACATGCTAAATCCATGTTTCCTATGCACATGTGGGTTTTTCTTTGTCTTTCTTTTGGTCTTTGGGATGAGTATCATCTGACTTTATTACACATTGCCAGATTGCTGTGTAAATTAGCAAGTAGCTTAGTTCTTATCCTCCCCCATTCAATACTTATTATCAGGTGTTGAATCTTGGCCATCTAAGAGGTATGAATGGGACGGAACCCTGTTGGCACGTATATGATCACTAGTGAAGTGTTCAGCTTTTGTATATTTATTCACAGTTGAGATCAATCTTAAAATGTCTTTAGCCCAACTTTTCTTTAGATTGTCTTTTTCTCATTGGTGTATAGGGATTATTTCTGTGTCCTTTATAATAATAATTGTATGCTTATGTAGTTCACATATCTTTTCCTAGTTTCAGAGTTTTAAAAAATTATTTCATGTATAATATGCACATTTTAAATTGTACCTCTTTTATCTTATTTGTATTTTTGTATATTTTGTCTATTCAAGAAATCCTCCTGTATTCAGATGTTACAAAAACATAGTTTTGTGTATATTCTCTCACAATTTGAAAGTTTTCTGTTTTACACAGAGCTATATAGCTGTCCGGAATTGGTTTCCATTGTGTGAAGTGAGGATGCAGGTTTTATTTTCTCAGTGATAACTACTGAATCTGAGCATGGTTTATAGAATACTACATTTTCTTTTACTGATCGTATGGCATTTTTGTAATATGCCAAATTCTAATATATTCAGGAGCTGGTTCGTCTGGGTTCTGCTCTATTGTCCTATTTTTCTATACCTAGTAAAAAGTTTTAAAAGCCAGGTTGAAAAATAGATCTAGATATACTAATATTTTTGAAGATAACTGAAGAGAACAATATGCATAGTAAGTGGATGTATTATAGTATTTTATAGACTGCTTTTGTCTATAGGGATGATCAAAATATGCAGTGAAGGTTTAAAAAATTACCCGTGAAAGGTGCATTGCCATTAATCCCCCTCAAAATATTTGTCCTTCATTTTGGACACACATCTCCCATTGTTTTTACCACTTTCTTTAACATTTCTGGAAATCCTATTTTGTGAGTGTTTTTACAAGGTATATTAAAATGTGCTGACTGCCACTACTGAATGCCATCCAATGCAAAGGCAGACCCGTAGAGACATTCTGAGGCATCCTCACATTCCCTGTCTACTGGATCTGGCACAGTGGGACTTCTGGCTTTGCCCCATAGTGAAAATGGCCACCAGTGTAAATGTTTTCATTCAGTTCAGGACCGGAGGCAGCCTGGAAAGCAGCAACATGAAAGGGAATGTCCAGAGCTGTTCCACAAAGCAGCAAGAATGGTGAGATAGGTGTGTTTGCAAAGGGACAAGGTATTTTAAGTACGGCTGATGGCAAAAAGTTCTAAAAAAAATTATCATTACTGTATCTTTGATCACACCTTATGGCAGGAAAGGACTTTGCTATGTCCATGGCAACACATATGCTAGCCTGCAGTTCTCTAATTAGATTGGAGAACAAAGTACGTTTTCATTAATTTTTATTTTTATGGTTCTGAACTATGAAGTCATGTGGAAATTTTTCATTTTGATAGCATTTATTTGGTTTTTCCTCAGCTACAAAGCCCAAGGTGTTGTAGATGACGTAGTCAATACCGTAATAGACCATATACGCCCAGGGCCTTTCCGCTTGGATTGGGACCGCCTCATGACTTCATTGGATATTTTGAAGCACTTTGAAGAGGTATTTGTTTAGAATCATTAGTTCAGGTCTGTGTGTGTGTGTGTGTGTGTGTGTGTGTGTGTAAGAGCCCAGATGCCTGGATGGGAATATGAGCATTTATATACACTCATATTCATTCTTTTGAGAATAGTCATAGTCAAGATCATAGTCATAGTCAAGGGAATCATGCACTGCCTCTTAAAAAGCTAGAATTTCCTCTGATGTTGTCTTCCATAATGGCTCTACTATAGCTACACAAGAAAATCTCCACAATTTTAATTGTTAATACTTAAAATTTAATACTTTATGATTCTAGACACTGAAAATTCTAAAACTACCCGTCAGAGTTCTTGTGGATTTTTATCTTCAATAGTCTAAAATATTTTAGTCTATATCCTAATGCTATGGAATCCATATTATGTAAGATAATATTTTACATTAGTGAAATTTAATATTAATTTTGAAATAAGTAAAGATGGGGATACTGAGTAACTTGTCCTCTGTATATTTTGATATCTATCTCCTTCATAGCCATACAAGAGCAGTGAGATTTAGAGTAGGTATCTATCTATTCTGGGGGAATCACTGTAAGAATTATTATAAAAATAAAACACTTTAAGTATTAGTTTTTACTAAAGATTAATTTACGATATATAAGTCTAGGTGTGTAATTCCTATAATAGTAATGCCTATCTTACTTTTCTCTTTTCCAGAATTGCTGTGTGATGCGTTACACTACTGCCGGTCAGCTTTGGGATATCATTTCCCCAAGGGAGTTCGTTGATTTCTCCTATACTGTGGGCTATCAAGACGGACTTTTATCCTGTGGTAATAAGCTCAAATCCTAGGACTTTTCTTTAGTTTGGTTTAGATGTTTGAATTTTCTAGCCTGATGGGTTTTTTTTGTGTGTGAGATGTTATTGACCACATAGTTATTACCAAAAGTTTCTTTTAAGAGCTGAACATTAAGGAGTGAAATAACAATTTAGGAAGAGGTTTGAAATCTTTTTGCATGGTTTTGTTTCTAGTTTTCTGGTTACAGTTTTGTGTGAGAGGGAGAAGAAATGGATCACATGTCTGCTTCTAAGAAAGTAATCCAGTAAGTGAATAAGTGAATTACTTCTAAGCCATCTTCAGAAGAGATTCTTGATATATATATATATATATATAGAGAGAGAGAGAGAGAGAGAGAGAGAGAGAGAGATTAGACACAATTTATGTAAGAATGTTTTTCTCCCTTTTTATTTTATTTTTTCCCCCTCTTTTAAAAAATGTATTTGGTTGTTGTAGGGTCTCACTATGCAGCTTGGACCCATAGTGATCCTCCTGCTTTCAGCCTGCCCAGTGCTGGGATTACAGGCATGCATCGCTATGCCCTGACTGGCCAGCCCAGCCTGTCCTGGGGACAGGGCTGGTATAGCACGTGGTGCTGAGGATTGAACTGCAGTCCCTGCGCTTGTCTAAGCTTGACTAAGCAGGAGCTTTAGTCCCCTGAGCTATGTGGTGCTGAGGATTGAACTGCAGTCCCTGCGCTTGTCTAAGCTTGCCTAAGCAGGAGCTTTAGTCCCCTGAGCTATCTTGCTGGCTTGTTTTTCACTTTTATGAGCTATGTTATATTATTCAAAATTAAAAGTATGCCATTGGAAGGCTCCTGTTTTCTAAAATATATAAATAAATTAATTCTTTAATATATAGTACACACCTGATTTTACAGTTGTAGCTAAACATCTACTTTTGTTCTTAACAAGCCAGGAATAAAGTTGGATATGGTGGTTCCTAAAGGAGACAGTTGTGGTGCCATCAGTTTGATTATCAGCACTGTGAAGCCTGGCTCCTACTGCTAAGATTTGTAGTTTCCAAGGGAGTATCAGGGTAACATGATGTAATCTATTCTGAAGGGATTAGAACTTTTCCTATTACCTTTCTACCAAACTCTTACTGGTGTTCATCTTGGTCATTACATTTTTTGTTCTGCTGTGGTTTCTCATCAGGCTTAATTTGCATTTATATGGCTATGAAGAAAGATGCTTAAAAAGAAATACAGTAACTTTTTATATGAGAGTTGACGACAGAGTCAGTCATTGCTATTAATCATAGTATGTTAAATTTGCCTTGTAGGAGTAAGTCTTGACTGGAGCGAAAAGAGGCCAGAGTTTGTTCGTGGATTTAATCATCCCTGTGGCTGGTTTTGTGTTCCACTTAAAGACAGTCCACACCAGAGTCTCCTGACAGGCTATATTCAGACAGATCTGCGTGGAATGATCCCTCAGTCTGCAGTAGATACAGCCATGGCAAGCACCTTAACCAACTTCTATGTTGATTTACGGAAAGCCTTACAAAAAGCATGATATGTTCAGACTTGCCCTGTGGTCCTGAAACCAGCTCTTTCCTTTAGCTTATGGCCTGTGAAACTCAACAATTCTATTTCTGTATATCCTGTGGGAACACTTGACATGTTTTTGGCTTAGTAGTATAGTATTTTATGTTGTTCCTAAAGTACCTAGTTATTTAAAGAGAATGCATAGCTATTTGAAATTCATAGCTATTTGAGAACATTTTAGTTCTCTTTTAAACTTTTGTTTGATGTTTCTCTCAAATCTTTGTTTGGTGTGGCAGTTTGTTTACAAATGGAGAACATGATCAACATCCACAAAGAAATAGATAGTAGTTCTTTGACCCTGAGTCAAGAAATTGCATAGTGTCTCATGAGTATTTTGGCTTTTTGGAAATTAAAGAAAACAGAAACATCATTCTCTTTTACAGCTTCTTGAACATTTCATAAAATTTTTAATGTTTTTTGAAGGTACAGGCTAGTGCTTTAATTTGTTCTATGAGTTTGTCAGTATCTTGGGCAAAAGGAAAGAGCCCCTTTTCTATATTTTGTAAAGGTAAAATTTTTGTCAATTGACTTGCACTACTTTAGGTATTAATATAAAAAATAGATGTTAGTAACTCTACAATTTTAAATACAATTTAGTATTGACATCTAGATACCATTCTCTTGTAATGTATTAAAAATACATTTATTTGTTATTTATTGCATTGATTTTGGGAGTCATACAAAAAACTTGTCGAATGTGCACTGGGGACAACCCCGACCGAGCAGGAGTCTGCGCTGGATGCGCTGGATGGTGGTGTTCCAGGGTCAGCAATGGAGACTCACTCTCCAGAAAGTCAAGTTCAGTGAAGTCAAATTCAACTCACAAAGCATCCCAAACTCTACCATAAACCTTCACATTTGTGACATAAGTTTAGTCTGGAACTATAAAAATGCACTGTTAGATTTAGCCAGATGCCGGGAAAGAGCCCTTGATTCTGTGGCTGCCTTAAATGAATACTGCTGAATTATTTTTAACCTTCGAAATCATTCTTTGGCTCTTGAATTACCCATTTAGTTTACTTCTGAAATGAGAATCTGAGACAACTCATTGTGCCCTGGAATATCCCCTTAAGTGTATGTGTGTGTTTGTGCACGTAAGTGTTGAAAGCTATCTCAGTTCTCAGAATGTAGTTCTTTATGTGTTACTGTTTCTATCATTACATTTTCATTTTGTTTCTTGTTCTTTTTTTTTCTCCTCCTCTTTCCTCTTCTCTCTTCCTTTTCTTCTTTTGGCTAATATGTGGAAAAATGAGCTTTTGAAATAATTATACACAGCCAAACCACAAAAAAACACAGAAATTCATAGTAGCTCAACTCATGAAAGTTTTTATCTTGAAAGTTTTATGTGAGTGTTTTCCTGAATGTAAGAATGAATTAGTTTTTTGAGACTCATTTTGATGAAGTGGGGAAAAAATGAAGCTGTTTTGTTTTTTATTACTATTTTTGCTACTAGAGATAACAAACTTGGCAGCATCAGGCTGAAAAATAATATTTCAAGATCTGACAGAAGTGCTATATGAAAGATTCTGCATTCTTAGTTGAAGTTATTAATCTACTGATACTCATTTCTAAGTTGACCATAACTTTTGAATTGCTGGATTTCTCTGCTACTTTTTCTTCTGCAATAAAGAAAACTCAGTTTAATTCTGAGTGATCAGTGGAATTGTTAAATTTTAGTCTTTACTTCATTGGTATTACTTAATTTTTTAGTGTAGAGCAATAGAGTATAGATGTTTTATATTTTGTTACTCTATTCAGGATGGTGAAATGTCAACAGTATCCAACATGATGAAAATGAATATAGTAGGTCCTGTTTGGTTTTGTTATCAATAGAAGTAAAAATTTTAACAATGCAATATGAGATTGATATTAAGATATATTTGAGGGGCTGGGGAAATGGCTCAGTAGAATAAGTGCTTTCCTGGCAAGCGTAAGGACCTGAGTTCAAACCCCTGTTCCACAAAAAAAAAAAAAAAAAAACCCAAAACAAAAAACATAATTGAATCTACTGCTTCTGTAGCAGTGCTGTAGGATAGAAAGCTATTCTAAGCCATATATGTAATTAAAAATATTCAAGCAGCCACTTCAAAAATATAAGCAGTTGAAGTTAATTTTACAATTCTTTTTAACTCATATCCAAAAATACGATCATTTCAACATGTAATCAAGGTAAACAATTATTAAGATAGCTTATTTTCTTCTTTTATAGTAATTCTTTGAACTCTAATGTGTATTTTGATAATTTGGGCGAACTGTGTTTTAAGGATTTATTAGCAACATGAGGCCAGTAGCTTCTATAATGAACAGCATGGTTTCATATATCTATTAATTTGTCTTGCTATAAGGTGTAGATGATTTCATGGAATTATTCTCTTAAATAGAAGTCTTTTCTACTCTGTAGAGCCTTCAGTTTTAAGTAGGACTTCCAATAAAATAAATATCATTTTCCCCAAATATTTTCTTTTAAAGAAAAATAACTTTTAATAAGCAGTTGAGGAAGTGCAATAATAAATTTCTTTTCCTATGGTTATTTTGTGTAGCTTATAGCTAGAGTGTTGTAGAAACATATATATAGAAATTATATAGTACTGTTTTAAATACATTGTAGCTATATTTTGAAGGAAATTAGTTTTATACAGTAATTTTCATAAGTGATATTTGCATGAAATCTTAATGTATTTTGAAAAGTCATGAGTAAGCAAAAACAATTATGAGAATTTAATGTTCTATAGCTATCTATAGTATAAACTGCTGGAGTATTAGAGGTATTATAAATATCAGAATGTCTCTTCATTTCAGTGTTTCTTGAGATTGGATGTGTTTGAAATTGTGTATTTCCGTGGTTAAAATTATGTCCTCGTTAACAGAATTTTCTTTTTCTTTCCTCTCTCTTCCTTTCTTTTCCAATTGAAGAATTCTTTTTTTAGTCAGCACTCAAGTTGAATTACCATCTCAAGCAAAAACTATAATTGAGGTTGCCTCTGGAGAAGATAGAGGAATATTCACAATTTAAACCCCTAATCATCTATTGAGCTTTTAGGTCTAAGCAGTTCCCCTTTCATATAAATAAAAATTGTGTTTACTCAAGAGCAGGCAGCATCCTAAGAATCAGGTGTTTAATCCAGTTTCTTTTAGATACCGTAGCTTTTTCAATCGAGATAAATTAACAAAGCAAAGTGAAAGTAATAGAAATCTGGGTTTGTCCAGCTTCTCATTAAAAAGTTGTATATTTACTTGTCCAGTGTATTTGCCATCTTTGTCTTTTTTCTTTGTGCTACATTTAATCAGATCCAGGCAAATACTCTACACTAAGCATTGAGGTGCATCCCAGCCACTAGTTGATTCATTCAACGTCTAGAAGTAGGAAATGATGGGATCTGAACAGAGAAGGAGAATTTGAGTAATCTCAGAGCCCAGGAGGAAGGAATTACATTATTTTTTTAAATTTTAGGGAAGGGTCTACAGGATGTTCAGGGTGTTACTAGATCGGACTCATAGTGATCCACCTGTTTACAGTCTCCCAAGAGCTGGGATTAGAGGCACGCGCCACCACACCCAGTCT
The DNA here is from genome assembly GCA_002564285.1 of Tympanoctomys barrerae. Taxonomy (NCBI): domain Eukaryota; kingdom Metazoa; phylum Chordata; class Mammalia; order Rodentia; family Octodontidae; genus Tympanoctomys; species Tympanoctomys barrerae. The sequence continues at coordinate 14,889 of NDGN011545768.1, read as the reverse complement.
CTAAAATTTCTTTTCAGTGTTTTGTTTCCAAAGACTACGTGTTTAAAACAAAGTATTAAATTCATTTCTTGCAATTCCAGAAAAACTATACTATATAGAGATATTGTTTTTAAGTTTATAATTCTTTTGTGAACCAGTATGTAAATCTGGAATATTTAATAAGCTAGTAAAAGCATGTATTCATATAAATAAAATGTACATTCATTTTTAAATTGCTATGGAATATAATAAAGATTTCTAAACACTTGTAATTGTGTTGATTTTGTTTGTGTAAGTTGCTTTCACCTTAAGTACTGACCAAATATTTACTTAGTAGAACTTTTAAGTGTGTAACCTCTTTGAACTATAACAAAAGAAAAACATAAATAGAAAATAGTTAACACATCTGAATCTCCCATCAGTATCTCTTAAAATATTAATCACAGCTCTGCTGAATCTTTATTTGCTCTTTTATTAGTCAGCTTTGCACTGTTAAATAAACTACCCAAGGTAGTTTGTTTAAAAAGTGAAACAGCCTATTTGGCTCATAGTTCTGGAAGTTCTTGTCCAGCTTCATGTGGTCTCATACTTTGCAGTCACCATGTCATGGTGGGAGTATGTGATAGAAGGACCTGTTTATTTGTTGAGCTAGGAAATAAAGGGAAAAAAGAGACCAGAGTGTTGACAGTAACCATTAAGGGCATGCCCTGTGGCCCTCCCGCTGGGCCCTGCCTTCCAATAAATAGCCCCACACTAGCACTAACCTTTTAACACACAAACCTGTAGGGGACATGCAAAATCAAAACCATAGCAACTATTGTGTAGCTTGGACAAATAAATGTATTCTGCCCTAACTACAAATAGCATAGTTAGGGTTTATTGTACACATGTTCAAATAACTAAGTGATTAGTTAACTAAATGCTAAGTGGTTTAGGAGTTAATGAATCATCTCATTTGGAAGTCAGAATTGTTGGAAGTAATTCCAGAGCCACCCATGCTCTTGTATTGTGATCAGGTATGCTGGAGTATCTGTAATAGAAAATAAGACTATGAAGTGGCTAAACAAGGAGCAATTTTCTTCAATTAAAATCTGGTTCTATGACCTACATGTTTGTTTTCCCCTATTATATGTCAAAATCCTAACTCCCAAGATGATGGCTTTAGGGAGGTCGATCTTGAGGTGATGAGGTCACCCTCCTGAATATTAGGTGCCCTTATGAAAGAGGCCCAAGTGCGACTCGTTGCTCCTGCTGCCTGCTGTATGAGAACACAGAAGAAAGTGTGAGGACATGGACCCTAATGAGACCGCATTTCCAGGGACCTTGATTTTAGACATTTTCTAGAAATTAAGAAATTTCTTTTTATAAAGCACCTAACTTGGTTATTATATATTATATACTGGAGTGGACCATGACATGGATATAAATAATTGTTAATATTTTTCATCCAAAGCATAACAAGACCAGTTTTTTTGATTATTTATTTGGGTTTTTTGTTTGTTTTTTGCAGTACCAGTGATTGAACTTGTGACCTTACACTTGCCAGGCAGACACTTATGCTATGGAGCTACATCCCAGGCAGGACCAGTGTTTCCACATTTGTGCTGAACTTTCATTTGTTCAGATTACTGGCCCTGGAAATAACATAGACATTGAAGTTGAGATATGAAGGCTAAGGCATGACACCTCTTGGTTTTATCAGGATATCACCAGGTTTTCCAGAAACTTCCACTAGTTTTCTCCCTAGGGTGGATCACATGACTCCACATCACTGTAAAGGTGCCTGGGAAACAGCATAAGGATTTTCAGCCTCTTGGAGAGGTTGAGATGAGCTATCCAACTATGGCTTTGGCCACTGGATGAGCCTTGGGAAATATGTGGAAGGCTGTTTTGATGTCCTGTGGAAAGTAATGCTCCCTAAAATAGAAAGGAAAAAGTTATTTGATCTTTTCAAGAAACATTTTTTGAAGCCCTCTCAATGGCAGATGTACATGGCCCTCCTTCATTGAAGTGATAAAGTGTTCGAGCTTTTCTCCTGATAGACTGTTAATTAAGGGTTGGTGTCACTGGCACCCAGCATGAACCACCATGTATCATTCTCATGCTTATTACTCTGGAGCAAAGGGTCCTTATAGAAGAGTTTCACAGCTAGATGAGGACAGAAAATTGCTGCCAAAAGTGAACGGCAAATATATTTCAGGAGATATAAAATTGAGAATGGATCCATACTGTTTGTGTTGTCCACTGTCCAAGAGTTTGGGGAAGTACAGAGTTCTGTGATAATATGAAGGAAGCAGAGGATATAGGTTCCAAAATAGTATTTTCTTCCTAAGTATTCTTTTTCAAGAACTTTGCCTTCCTATTTTGGTTTTGCTTTAGTGGCATTTCCTAAGTAGAAGGCAGCTGCTTTTTAAAAAAATTATTATTAAAATAACTAATCTAGAAGTTGTATAAACCCATATTGAAGCAAAATGTTTCACATTAGCAAAACTTGATTTGCAGATAGGCTTTCGTTTTTCTCCACTATTTTCCTAAACTCCTTCAAGTGAGTGATCTTTGTGTAGAAGCTTCTCAACAAAGCCAGGATTTTGGCCCCAGGGCTGACAAAACAAGCAAACTGCTGAGGGGGAGCCTGCTGCCATATGATTCACATATTTCATACAGAGTGTTAGTTAATTTATTGAATCATCAAGCTCAAGAAAGACCTATACAGATCATGCTGCTTCCCTAGGAAGGACAAACTTAAGTATCACATTATTTATTTTATAGGAGAAACACAAAAAATAAGGAGCAAAATAAAAGATAATAGGAAACAGGAAGGTAGGGCTTTTGTAGAGGGAAGGAGACCCAGAGATGGAGAGGAGCAGGAAAGGGAAAGGGGATGAAGGAAGCACTGAGATCTCTTCTGTATGTGCCCTCGCTCCCCCTGATGAATGTAACCATGTAATGCAAATAGGTATTACTAAAAACCAACAGGGGTTTTCATTTCCTTTCCCCATCTATCTCAGGTCCTGTAGGCTTAAAAGCAGCACTCTGAAGTGACCACTGAATATCATTTAAACCAACAAGTATACATTAGCATTATTATTTAGGATGAAAACAATAATATTGAGATGATTACTATACAGCTATCATAAATGTGTTTATGGAAGTTATGCAAAAATGTGTGATATAATGATTAGTTGATAGTACAAGGTTTATTATGTGATTGCAAGTTTATAAAAACAAACTAATGCTAGAGAAGATGATAATGGTTGTTTTTATATGGTATTTTTCTACTTTTCTGGGGTTTTTTGTATGTATTTTAGGGAATGGTCTACAGGGTGTTCAGGGTCTCACTACTAGATCAGACTAGTATTGATTTGCCTATTTACAGCCTCCCAAGAGCTGGGATTACAGGTGTGCACCACCATGCCTAGTCTTAATTGCCATCTCAGCACACCCCAGGGGCAGGGCTGGCACAGCAGGCCTGGGGATTAGACCCCTGGCCCCTGTGCCAGCTTGCAGGTGCTTTAATCCACTGAGCTATTTGGCTGGCCCCTCCTCTGTATTTTTAAATTTCTGTGACAAATCAGTTTGTACGAAATGCTGCAATTGTGTTCAGTGAATCAACTTCCAAAGGTGAGAGAACTGGACTAAGAAATGGGTGAACTGGGTCTGTTCTCTTCTCAGCCACTACAAATCTAGGAGAGTTATTACCTTTCTGGGTATAATATCTCTTTAAATAAAATGAGCATCTAATATCTCTCCTTAAATAAAATGGGCTTTTAATGCTTTTGTAATTTTACTCTATAGAAAATAAATATTTGGACACAGTATTAAAAAGTTCTATGAAACTCAAAATATAACTTCATCTGAAAGAAGGGAAAACATTCCAAGAATAATTCAACTGCATAATTCAAACAGAAAGAAAATGTACACTGTGTTTTCTTGGAATAATAACATTTCAAATCAGAGAATGCACAAAATTTTGATGAGCTTTCAGGTGATTTATTATCATACTGTACATGCAAATTGCCTTACAAATTTCCCAGTAGCAAGGTATAGGCTTCTTTTGGCATATTGTGACAGTCCGGGTAAAGTTATACAAAGTAACATTGTCCCACACTCACTAGGGCAAATTTCTACAATTAGTCTACCAATGTCCATTTGGGTTTATGTCATGAAATCTTTCTTCAAGTTCCTGGAAAACATCCTCCCCTCCAAATGAACATTTTTAATCATTGAATTGGATTGTCCCACATGAATCCAAGAAGAAATGACAGCGAGTTCCCCTATTATCTGCCCCAGCTTTGGGTAACTTGGAGAGCCAATGACTGTCATTTTCCATCTGTAGAAGGTGAGAACTCTCTGGTCAATCACCAAGGTAGAAGAATATGGTAGCTCAAAAAGCAAGTGGGCATGCTGTTGATGAGTTCTCTACAAATGTTTTCTGTATTTACATGTGTGGCCAAGCCAGACAATATACTTACCTAAAAATATTGTAATATATCTTTGTAGTAAGGAGTCAATAGCACCATTTTCACAAGTTTTAAAAATGAAATGTTCACAGAGTTTTTGCCAGTGCTCTTAAATTAGAAGTTGGGAAGGTAACTTACCATCTATCTGTAAACTTAGATATTTATACTTTGTTCTTCATACCCTGCAAGCTCTTGATTTGAATAACTACTTACAATGTAATTACTGGATATGTAAATTTCCTAGATGTGATGATAGTCCATTAATTTAACCCCACAGCTTCTGGTGAAGTCTTTGTGACCCTTTAGTAAAGAAACAAGAGGCTCTCGACAACCCAGCAATACCAATGTAACATCTACGAAAGACTAGAAAAGATTTATAAGATAAATCTCACATGAGCCTAAAAACTCTCGGAAGCTTAACTTTCTCAGTACTTGCTAACCTATTTTTTTTGTACCTAATGGTATCTCTAACTTTTAACTTCTCTTCTATTATTGAGATGAGCGTCAGTTTTTGCCCTCTCTCTATTTCAGTTGCCCTGTGAAATTACGTAGCCATTCACCAAGCTCAGACATTATCAGAAAGAGGCAAAGTTGCAAGACAGCTAGAAGTATTTATTCTGCAGTCTCATCCTAGTTGGTAATTTTAAGAAGATTCTTGAAGATTGATATGAAAATATTGCCTGCAATGACAGATCTAAAAAGTACCTGTACAAATGAAACAAAAGAGAGGAATGAAGAAACAACTTGACAGTATCGGATTGATCTTTGGGGTAAAGCAGTCTTGATCATTTCCAATTTTGTTGTTTGAGACTCTGCTTCCTATAAGTTGTATCTATAGGTCCTTGTGAGAATTGCCCTTCCAGGTCAGAAAGCTTAAAAGAGTTTAAATGAAGACAACAGTAGCCCTGACTTTTGTCTCCATTTTCTAGTTTGAGTTACAGTTTTTTTTTTTTTAAAGAAACTGGAGTTTTGAAAAACTTATGCAGATAATCACTTTCATAGTTTACCCTGTTTTGTCAATGAATATCGGGCCAAAGCAGTGTTTACTTTCAGTACTGGGTTTTGCCTTAACTAGTGAGTTATAAAAGTACCTTTGTTGTGTTGGGTGATTTGTATTGTATTTATAGCCATCCGTGATTAGCCCAGTAGGTAGAGATAGATGCCCTTGGAAAGGTTATGCCTTTGTTTACCCAGGGCAAGGAACGAGCAAAGAATCTTAATTAATTTTGCACAAGATTAGAGACTCTGATGCAGAATTGGCAATGCTTCTCTGTGAACTTCAGCCTTTCACACCCATAGCTGTTCTCTTACCACTTTGCCCTACATTTCATCACTAAGCCCTCCCAACTTTTTCCCTCATTGTCTATGCTCGGGCCAGCCCTCACCCAGACATGGACATTTTCTCCTTATGGATTCTCCCCACCCATCAGATCAGCCTGTATTTGCATGAAGGTTTCCTCAACCATTTCTGGCAGAAAGAGGATTTTCTTCTTTCCATCCCTCGAGGGCTTACCCTTGTCTAGGTTTAGCACAGGCTGTGTATGTGTACCTGTGTTTTCCTTCTAACTAAAAAGCCCACTCTTGGAGACTAACACTGTTCATCGCTGACTCCTCCATTGCACATAAAAGATTTTTCTGAAGAGTCTGCTGGGAAAATTAGTTCTTAAATAGGGCTATTTCTGAGAAGCTTCAAAACTGGAACATCATTTTTTTCAAATTTTTTTTTGTTGTTTTTTGGTGGAGGCTCAATATCCCTTAAACTATGATATTTAATTTTTGGAACTAAAACTACTTAACTTTGATCTGCTCACTGTAAGTGCACTGGGGACTGCCTTCAGACGCTGGGCAACCCCAATGGCAGACATCTAATCTATATTTTCATTTTCCTCTCTGATTCTAGCATTAAATAAGACAGGTTAAAGGGAGGGAATTATGAAATGACAGTTTTCTATTTCTGGTCACACTTGATTGCATCTTTTATCAAACAATTATTATCTGTATCTCTTATCAACCATGATAAACTGGTCAGTGACTCATAGCTTTTCTTTCTGAATTCTATACTATATCTCAATGGCTGTATGATATTGTTCATTACTGCAATACTTTTAAATATTTTAGAGTCATCATACAGTTTTACTCATTCCTAACGAAGAGCTGATAATTAGTTTTCTATTCCACATTTCATTTAAAGGTATCTGGCTACACATATTGAAAGCCCAGCTGAAATACAAGAGTCACAAATGCTGAACTTTCAGTATCTGGGTCACCTGCTTCCCTGAAGACAGATATTTTGGAATGTACAATTTCTCTGTGACAGAAATAAATGGAGAAAAGGTCCTTGGATTTCTAAATATGTAAGAAAAGTAGATGAAAGCATTTACTCTTTGCAGCATGAATACCCTTTCTTTTAAAAGAAAAATGAAATGTAGAAATATAGGACACCCAAAAGAAGTATGGGGGTTGGGAAGTACCTTTCTTACATAACAGAATAGGTGGATTCCCTATTTCCTGAATTATTGATGTGCAAGTCATTGTCTCCTAGAAAATCACATGAGAAAGAATATTATTTTCTAAAAATTATTCATGAAAATCTGACTAATAGAAAGCACTTCAGAATATTCTGAGATACAGAACCAAAGGACTGTCATTTTTTAGCTTACTAAGGAACATCTGCAGACTGACTTAAATGCTACCAAATGCTAGTGCATTGTGTCATTCATACAATTTAAAAATATTAAGATCAAATTTCTACAACACATTCAAAATACTAGAACTCTTCCTTTCCATTCTCAACTCATTCACTTTGTACACTAAATTTCCTTTTGTCAGGAGTGACACAATTTTAAATTTTAGCTCTACAGGAACATTTCTCTTGCGTGTTTAGCACAGTTACTGTTGTGACATCTCTCCAACAGGAGACAAAATTCACCTAAACTTCACCAGAAGCAACGGGATAAAAGGCCCTAAACAAAGGGGCAAAACAAAAACTGTACTGTGGAAATAATGGCATCTTTTTTTTTTCTCCTATGAAGGGCTCAATAGACATTTTAGGTGTGTCGCTTACTGTATTTGCCAATAAAACTTACTCCATCTTCCCTGGCAAATGGAAAATAAACCACAGATAAATGAGTTTGGCAGTGAGTGTTCCAATAAAAAGATTTGCTCTGTGAACCATTACTTGCCTCATGCTTAAAAGCTGTCCTTTGGAGATTTAAATTTAGTTCCTTGGTGAATCATGTGAGAATTATTTTTTAAAAAATGCATGTCATATGTATATCTCCAAAAAGATAGATAAATGAGTGATTGTTATGCAAGCAAAAATGAATGTTAACATTAGCCCCTCTATTGAATGCTCCCTTTTGTCTGTATCCTTAGGTAATTGGGCATAAAGAATTACTTAAACTTCTACATCAACTGTTCCCACTCACTGAACTCACGGGACATTTTAAAATCTTGAGGGAAGTGCTGCTGATGAGATATGGAATAATGTATTACTATGATGCCATTTTGACTCAACTGCATAATAAATGGACACATTAGGCCATTCTTTAGATTTACAGATGACTGTGAAAATATTACTGAGATGAAAGGTGATAAGAATAGAAAATATTAATAAGTAATAAATGTACTATTTTATAATGTATGCTACTATTTGCTATATAAAATAGGTCAGGTCAAAGGGAGGCAATCATGAGATGATAGTTTTCAATTTATGGCCATACTTAATTGCACCATTTACAAAATAGATTACCTTTTATCCATGTAGCAATCAAAGGACAAAGAAAAAAGGAATGTAGAAAATTTTTACCATTTATAACTGATTATGAGAGTTGGAAGAGAGCTCAGGAAAAAGAACAGCTTTCATAAAATCTATTGTATTTGGGTATCTCGAAATAATCCTTTGTATGGAAAATAAGGATTACTCAATCTGACTGAAAACTAAGTATTTGCCATTTTTACACAATCACAGTAAAGATTCTGTTGAATACATATATTTCATATCTATAGGTTTTCCAGGTTGATCTTCAAAATGCACTGAAAACAACCATCTACAAGTATAACATGAATTTGCAGTCTTAACATTGCTGTTTAGAATTTTATACTAAATTCTGGTTCAGCAAGGATCCCATGTTTCTCCTGCTAGGCTGGGACGCTCCTGCCAAGGATTTAGAAGACCTCATAGTACTAGCCTGAGGACGTAGTGCTGAACTAAAAATCATAACTTGGGACAAGTGGTAACAAATCATGACAAGGAAAAAGACTCTCAGTTTTGCATTATTGGCCAGTGGGAATATAACCAATATTCAAACAGATCGCCTCCAATCTGTTAGCTGGAACAGGGAAGAAGTTTTCCACTACTTGGCTAATTTCAGTTTCACCAGGTTGGATGCCTGGAATCTTCTCTACAGCAGTGTTTGGTTCTTGTGAATTTGTCAGATGTTCTGCCTTCACGAGGAGGTTTCTGTGTTGCCCTAAGTGGGTCTCTGGGCCAGATGACAGGGAGCAGACTGAAACTTGACAGGAAGTTAAAGTCATGCAATCTGTCAAAAGCTGGCAATGTACCCTGAATGTATCAGGGGATTGAATGGCTGTTAAAAAAAATATTTTAGGAAAGTATTGTGTATATTTCATTTTATTATGTGGTACGATTATAATAATCACTGAAATCACATGTGCATAAGAGATTTTTAAAAACATCGCAGACACACAATCTAATCATTAAGTAGTATTCAACTGCTAAATGCACACATGTCGCTAATGACCTTGATCTGGAATGTATTAGTAATGAACACTGAAGAAATTAGAATATATCCTAATAGTAAAAACAAAGATATTACAAAATCTATTATGTCTGGAAACTTTCCATTGTCTTAAGTAGAACTATATAACCAGACTGAATACTTTGCAATGAGAAGTAAATTACACAATGGCACTGTAATTATGTAATTGATTCTGCTCTGAGTATCTGTCAATTATAAATGGAGTCAATCTTCAGTAATAACCTGATGCTAATTCACTTTATTGATCTTGTTTTCTCTTGTTGCTTTGCAAGGACAATCCTAACCAGGATAAATGATTTACCAAATTTCTCCTTTGCCTTTTCTGGCATTTACCTTTCTTTTTCCAATTTGAAATACAACCAGCTGCTTCTGTACAATAAAAACTGAATTATAAAATGTCTCCCTGTAAGTCATCTGCTTGTGCTTGTAGGCAACCATGAGCAATTACTTTGCATGTGAAACTGGAAATGGGTATCACTAAGCCTTCTAAACTGTAGAACGTGTTGAAATACCATGTAATTGAGGTCATAGTAAAAGACAAAGTATTATTTTTAAGTTTGCCATTAAAAATGACTATAGAACCTTGATGATTGTTTTAAAATCAGTATGTAAAAAAATTTCAAAAGTCATTTTTAAAATTCATGTATAATGGCAGTGTTGATTAAACCCTTTGAAGGAAATCTAAAACCTGCCAGTCAACAGTTCTAGTCTTCTTTTTCATGTAACTGACATGATATCACTATTAACATACAGTCTTCATCAGGCACATTTGTATGTTTCAGTTATTTCCAGAAAGACATGTTGCCTGTGACATAGAGAGCGTGTTCTGTTAGTCTAGGAATAAAAGTTCAGATCCTGTTTGTAGTCTTTTCTCAAAGGGGACATGTGATTGGCATATGGTAGATTTTGGTAAGCATATTGTTGACTTTACGGGTGTACTCAGGTGACTTTATTTAAGCTGTAGTCAGTATTCCAGGGCTCAAAAAGGGGTCAGAGGGATGACAGAGACAATGGAAATGTGCCCAGGAATTTTATTTTATTTTTTGTGGCTGGCTCAGCCCACCCTAGGGGCAGGACTGGCGTGGCATTTGCTGGGAATTGAACCGCCGTCCCTGCCTAAGCAGGTGCATGAGTCTGCTGAGCTATCTCATTGGCTCCATGTTATTCTTTGAAGTCATTCTGAGAAATACATCTTTGAGGCCTATTAATAGTAACAGCCAACAGACACAACAGACATTTTCATTCTATAATATTTCTGAAACATTTTGTTGGCCTCTCACTAGCTCTTCAATGTGGAAAACTGAAGCAGCTCAGGTCTAAGCATTGAAATCCAAATTCACTTTGCTTAAAACAAAATGTACCCTGGACCTGCACTGTCTAATACAGAAGCTACATGTGGCTACTGACTAAGGGCTGTGCTAAAGGTATGAGGCATACTGCTAATTGATTTTTAATGCTGACTATATTGTTATAATCATAATCTGGATATATTGGATTAACAACACCATAATTAATTTAAGATTTTTACTTTTCAAAGTGTGGCTAGCAAAATTTAAAATTGTATATTAGACTTGAATTGTATTATATTAGATAGCACTTGTTCTATATAATCACTTCTATGACACCTTTCTTACTTTAATTTTAACTCTTTGTGTCCCTGGCTCAAAGGAGCTCTTAACAGTTTGAGACAGACTAGTGAGATTATAATCAAATATTTTTAGCGGGAAAATAATTCAAAATTGACCTTCATGGTAAAAAAAAAGATCAAGTTTATCCAGTGTATCTGAGCTTCTTAAAATATAAATCAATATTGTCAATGTGATAATTGCTACCTCTAAATGCAAAATGTAATTTTTTGTTTTTTGCTGAAATTTTAAATACACGTTTGCTTTGCAATTACAAATCAATTAGAAATAGTGTTATAAAGGGTTTTGTTTTGTTGCAAATTAAGATATTTGTTTATCTTTATGTAGCTAAGTAGTCTTTGAGCTAGAAAATATATCCAGGTTTTAATAAGCAATGACTATTCTTTCAAAAAAAATGGTAATTCTATCCTAGTGTAGAATGTATTTCTATAAAGACTTTAATTTGATAGAAATGGTTACTTTATGAAAATTTGATGTTTCCAACTGAATTCATTACATTACCATGTAGGCATGATCAGGACCTAATATTTTACTTTCATGAACTTGAGTACTCACTAATGGATGGTCACATACTGTCATTTAAGTGGCTAAGTGCTACACTACATATTGGCTGTGGCAGCTGTAATGTTGTCCCCAGAGTCCACAGGGCCATCAGCCCCAGGGCTGGAATGCAATCACATCTGCCCTTGGAACAAGATGGAGTGGGCTTGCAGTGAAGTCATGCTCTGATCTTTCTCTCTCTCTCTCTCTCTCTCTCTCTCTCTCTCTCTCTCTCTCTCTCTCTCTCTCT
>NDGN011545766.1:0-17688 GCA_002564285.1 Tympanoctomys barrerae | reverse complement strand
ACTCAGGCCCTTGTGCTTGCCAGGGAAGCACTTATTCCACTGAGCCATCTCCCCGGCCCCTAGCTCTCTGCTTTCTGGATGGCATGAGTTAGACAGTTTTGGTCCTCCACATCTTCTCCATGATTTTTCAACCAACCATAGACTGAAACCTCTGAACCGTGAGCAAAAATGATTCTTTTTTTCTATCTATCTATTTATTTATTTGGTACGGGGTCTCATTACACAGATTGGATTCCTAGTGATCCTCCTGTCTCAGCCTCCCCAGCACTGGGATTATAGGCATGTGCACCACTCCTGGTTTCAATGACCAGTGTGACATACTGGGTTCCTGGCCAGCACAGCATGTGGTACTGGGGATTGAACCTGGGTCCTTGCACTTGTCAGGCAGGTGCTTAGACCACTGAACTATCTCCCCAGCCCCTGTTTCTTTTTCGTGTTGTGTATATGTAAGCTATTTTGGAAACTAGCAATGGAAAAGTAATGGAATAGTAATGCAAAAGCTGTACAGTAGATCCTCATTATTTCACGGCTTGACTTTTGTGGGCTTACTATATTGCAGGTTTTCAAAAAATATTAATCTAAATTATTTATTGAGGATTTTTTGCTATATCGCAGGATGTCCCAGTACCATGTAGTATACATATGTTGTAAAAATTACTTAGGTTTACTAGTTTAAAAAATGGCTAGGAACATTAGAAGTGCTTTCAGAAAAGTGGAAAAGATTTATAAGAGTGTGGGAAGGGTTTATAAAGCCTTAAAATATATAAATACTAAAATAAATATAATGTCACTACTTTGCTGATTTTCATTTATTGCATGGGTGCCTGGAATGTACATTCTTCGACAAGTGAGGGACCACTGTATTACAAGAGATTTTTGGGCTTTGAGTGTTGCAAAGAGGAGCTTAACAAAGACAATGAAGATACTTTGCTTTTTTTAGATTTTAGTAGAGGGCCTACAGGGTGTTCAGGGTCTCACTACTAGATTGGACTCATCGTGATTCTCCTGTTTACAACCTCCCAAGAGCTGGGATTATAGGCACACAACACAATGCCCAGTCTCAATGTCTGTCTCAGCCCCGGGGACGGGGTTGGCATGGCAGGCCAGGGGATTGAACCCCTGGCTCCTGCACTTGCTTACAGGCACTTAAATCTGAGGAGCTATTTGGTTGGGCCTATTGAAGATACTCTGAAGTGGTGCTCAGAATTATTTAATGTACTTGGACTGTGGTTGTGTGTTAGCTCACTATGTGTAAGTGTTAAAATTCCAGAACCGTGCCCTAAAAAGGCTAAATTTGATCATACACCACTATAGCTCAATAAAATAATATTCATGCTCAAAGCTGAACTCAGGAGCAACAGTGATGGAAAAATTATGTATGCAAGGCGATGAGATTAGATTTTGTTGTTCAAGAAAAATGAAAGAGTTGATTTGTCTTAAAGTGTCAGTTTTTCCAGAATACAAGAACTTAGTGTATGCTAAGATATGGAAAATATGAGGCAAGTGAATTTATTGGTTTAGGATCGTAACATCAGAGTTTGAAATGAAGATAGAAAACATGTTAATATCTTGGCTAAGTTTGCTCAGTTTTGCTGGACTTATTGAAAAGATGATGTAAGAAAAACAAAACTCATGAAACCATTCATTTTCTTGTTTTTTTTTTGGGGGGGGGTTACTGGGCATTGAACTCAGGCCCTTGCATTTGCCTGGCAAGTGCTTATTCAACTGAGCTATCTCCCCAGCCCCAAAACCTTTCCTATTAACTACTCCATTAGCCCATAAGTGAAATTTGTCTTTCTAAGATGAGTCATAGATAGGTTTTATAACATTTCTCTATGGCCCACTGAAATAATTTTCTGGATTTTTGTCCATTTTGTCACATTTTTATTATCTAAAAATAACACAGAATATTTGCTGCAAATATTCTTACTTTCTTTAAAATTAAGTGGCTTTAAAAATATTTTATAACATTTTATTGTCACTTTGACTAAATGAGAAGTTAATTTCCCTCAAGTGCCCACGATTCTACTGTAATCAGGTGACCAAGTAGTCCCTTGAATTTGCTTCTTATTTTGCCCAAATTTGTATCTTTCATTGAGAAAAATAAAAGAACATTTTCAAAATTTCTTTTAGCATCTAAACATCTCTGGTTTTTCAGAGGTACCCAGGATAGCATAAAGATTTATTTTTTCACTTATAAAAACATAGATGCTAGAAGTAATTTTGTTATTTTCCTTTGGTTTATGACCTATCTCCAAATTAATACATTATTATAGGAACTCCATAGGAAAAATTGTCAAATCAAAAGTGATGTTCCATCTGCCTTAGGTTAAGCTTCTATGGTTGAAACATTATTAATTTAAATATTTCAGAAATTGTACATTTTCTAGAGATGCCCTGGAGATTGGCCATTACCCCCACTGTCCACAATAGTTTCTTACCCTGAGGGGAAACAGCAGTCAAACCCTCATGAAATAATCATCTGTTCTACTCCAATATAGAATTTACCTCTTTTCTGATATTATTGATTACTGTAATAAATGAACCACCGTCATTCGGTTTCATAATAAAATAGGTTTCTGCTTTCTTCAGATACTTGCCTGAAGGTTCTACAGGCTGGAATTTGTCTTTAATAGGAAGGTCAGGCTCAGAACCTCCTGGAAATGGGTTAAACTGCAGGGGAGAAAAAGTAATATCTTTTCTTCGCCCTTTGCAAGGTTCACAGTTGATATGCCTACAACAAAAGACAGATTAGTAAGAGAAAAGCAAAGCACATTTATTTCATATGAGTTTTATGTGACATGGGTACCTTTAAAAAAAGAGACCAAGGAAAAGCTGTATTTTTATGCTAAATATGATGAAAGAAGTAGATAGCAATTGCGAAGCATGACTGGACAAAGGAGGAGGTAGGATCTAATGTTAATAAACTCTGCTGGGTATGATGGTGCTAATCCCAGCACTCAGGAGGCTGAGGTACGAGGATTGATGTAAGTTTGAGGCCTGCTTGGACTGCACAGTGACTGCAAGGCCAGCCTGAGCTACAAATCGAGATTCTGTTTCAAAGGAAAAAATAATGCTAATAAGCTTGGAGGGGGCAAGAAGCACAGCCTGGTTGTTTGGATTCTTTTCTGTGACTCTGTATGACATCATGTCAACCTTCTTTCCCTGTTCCTGGGTGTTAGATGGATCTGGAGTAAGTGTTTTATAGGAAAGAAGATCATAAAAAATGTTTGTGTTGTCTCAGGAGGTATAAGTGGAAGAAGGTTAGAGAAAGAGATCAGAGAGAACTTTGTTGTCCTCCATTTGGAAAAATGGGAACAAATGCAACGCTTCATGAATCATTCCGTTCTTTTTTCTTTTTTTTTTTGCGGAACTGGGGATTGAATCAGGTCCTTGAGCTTGCCAGGCAAGCGCTTATCCTACTGAGCTATCTCTCCAGCCCCTATTCCGTTCTTAATATGGGAGTATGAAGAGGCAGATTTAATCTATTGAGTCAAGAGCTCTTCAACTCACAGTCCTTAGAAAAACCTAGGATCATAGTCCAGTAAACTGTTTGGAAATAAACTCAGCTAAATTTAAATGCTCAAAAGGAAGTGCAGTAGGGTCACGAGGATGTTGTTCAAACCGTCAAGGTGATAGGTGTGAGAGAACTGGGTGCGCCTTGAGGTAGTAAGCGTGCTGAAAGGTTTCACAGGCAATACATTGCACAATCTTAGCAGAAAGACTTTGCAGATGAGTCTGAAATGGAGTGTGAGAGGCACAGGCCCAGGGAACGATGTCTGGGTGGCCTGAGCCGCTAGGATATGGTGATGCTAATGATTGTCATGCATTGGAAGCAAGGTGAACATTTTAGTAGAGAAGAAATGATTCATTTTGTGTGGGATGTGGCACATTTGAGAGCATCTGTGTTCATAGGTGTTCCTGTTGCTGGGGCACAACACCTGTCACCTCAGCTGAAGGAGAAGAGGTTTAATTTCACTCATGGTTTCAGGGGATTCAATCCATGGTCAGCTGGCTTCAGTGCAGGAACAGTGTCACCAAAGGGCATGGTAGAGAAGAGCTGCTGGGTTTGCAGTGACCAGAATACAGCACGGGGGAGCAGCATCATAGAGGAAGAGGAGAGCAAGCAGATGCAGGCCCCAGGCCACGGCTCCATGACCCACCCAGACACTCCAAAGCACGCTCTTCCACTGCCTGTTTGGCTCCCAAGCCAGTCAAGTAGACGCGACCGTGCTTGATCATCACAACCTTGAAGTTCCTATTACAGAGAAAGCCATGATACTTTATTCATCATCAAGGTTTGAGTTCAACACCCTATAACAAGTGATGGGTTAATACAAGAAAAGCATAACATGTTTACACAACTGAAGTTTTGCATGATGTGGGAACTTTCAAAAATGAAGTCCCAGAGATGCAAGGGAAGTTGTATTTTTATGCTTAGGTCTGGTGAACACTAGACAGCTGTTAAAAGATGATTGGCCTTACGATAACAGGAAGACAAGGGAGCCCAGGAGGACCCTCTGTCTGCTGTCTTGGCCTCTGCACTGCATTGTTTCTTCCCATGGGTGGGCTGGATCCCCTTGGAATGAGGGTCATATAATCTACTATCAGACAAGTTAGACTGGAGAATCTTTATGTAAGTTCCTATACAGAAGTCCAGGCAAAGTGTAGATTGACTTTGCTAGGTTTTATCATTTGATTTAATGGAGAAGG
Source organism: Tympanoctomys barrerae (assembly GCA_002564285.1). Lineage (NCBI taxonomy): Eukaryota > Metazoa > Chordata > Mammalia > Rodentia > Octodontidae > Tympanoctomys > Tympanoctomys barrerae. Next base: position 12,975 of record NDGN011545766.1, on the reverse strand, counting down.
GGATAGTGCTTTTTATTTCTAATTTTTTAAACTTCACTGGTGGAAATACGACTTCTCATTTCTATGATTTGCTTTAGTGGGAGAAAGAAGGGTAAGAGATGGGAAAGCTGGGGATCAGAGAGAAATAGCAACTGGGGACTTCTGGGGCTGTCTGATCTCCTCTACTCCCTAGAGATCAACACACTAAAGCATCATATTTAGCCCTGGAAATACATTGGTGCTTCTGAATTCTGAGGCCAGAATGAGGAAAGACCCAGGAAAATGTGAGGTCTCAAAGCCTAGAGAAGGGTAAATTTCTTTATTTACTTTAAAAAAATATATATTTTAGTACAGGGTCTACAGTGTCTCACTACGTAGATTAGACTGCTAGTGACTCTCCTGTTTACAGCCTCCCAAGCCCTGGGGTTACAGGTGGGCACCACCATACCCAGTCTCAATAGCCACCTCAGTGCACCCTGGGGGCAGGGCTGGCATGGCTCACTGGGAATGAACCCTGGTCCCTGTGTCTGCCTAAGCAGGCTCTTTAGTCTGCTGAGCTATCTGTGCAGCCCAAGAAGGACAAATTTTAGAAGGGCTTCTCACCCATATTCAAGGATGAGAAGAGATGAAGAAAAAGAGTCAACCACTGGCATTAGCCCAACGTAGCTCATCAGTGACATTGATAATCCTATCAAGGAAAAGTGGCAAGAAAGCTGGGTCTTTCTGGCTAAACACGTGGGTTTGGCATTTAGCCAGATGGCAGTAATAGAAATCATCAACTATGACTCAAAATCTATCAGGTGTTTTACTTACTTATTTTTGGTACCAGGGATCAAACTCAAGACCTTGTGCTTGCTGGGCAGGTGCTCAAGCCCCTGAGCTATCTCTCCCCAGCCCCCAGTCAGGTGTTTTACAAAAGTTGTCTTAGCTGCTTCTCCAAACAACTCCATGAAGGAGACAGAGGCAGAGCCAGAGCACTTCCTCACACCCAGTTTATACATAGAGAAACAGGAATTAATTATTTTAACAATTGGTGCACTAGTCCATCAGTGGCTAAAGCAGGATTCAAACAGAAGCGACTTGACTTAAGAGCCACACTGTAATCACTTGGTCTGCAGCTGTCTTGTGGACTCCCTGCATGATCACAAGTCAACTCCTTTCAGACTTAGGTTTTCTACAATTTTCATAAGGTTAGAATCCTTCCAAATTGAGTATTTGGGAGCATTCATAGAATTATTGTCCACAAAGCTCCTCACACAGTACCTGGTACCCAGCATGTGCTTATTCTTGATCTAGTGCAGATAAGGAATCCAGGACCAGCAGAAGCCAGACGGCTTGTCACAGGCACCCCAAGAGTGGCAGAAACAAGACTGTAAATGCCTTGCCTTCTGGCCCAAATCATTGAATGTGAAGGACCTCTTGTAAGCTCCCTATCAAGGGATCAAATGCTCCTCAATGCGGACCCAGTGCATTGGTTAGCTGCTGTTCAAAATACTCCCTGCTCTGGCAACAAATAACTCCCAGTGTCATTACCTGCTTGATGCCTTTTGAAGCAGCACTGCTCCCTCGAGTGCTCCATCACCAGAGTGACAGCCCCTCGTGTTGTACATCTCCCAAAGCTGACACTCTGCTTTTGTGTTTTAAAAGGTCTAAGATCGATCACAGAAAGTGCCATTCCAGAAACCGGAAGGTATACATTAGGCCGTCCTACAGATGGGAGGGAAGAATGCCTGATAATATGTTTCCACCATCGCAATCTGTCTCAGCTGTGCTTTGGTTATGAGTGCACAAGAGAATTTTACAAGCTGGAATTGGATTTGGGATGATTCCCAAGCTGGAAATTTACATGGTACCTTCCGAATCATGGACAGTGATGTGGAAGGGACTCTAGTGAGTGATTCGATCGGAGGCTTTGTATTTGTCACTGTGGGAGACTAGGGGACACCTAAAGGTGTCCCTGGGCTGTGGATGGGTGCCTTACAGGTCCAGAGCTTGTTAGGAACCTGGCCACACAGTAGGAGGTGGCGGTAGACAAGTGAGGGCAACTCTATCTGTGTCTCCAGCCCGTCTCCTCCACAGGCATCACCACCAGGTCTTCACCTCTTGTCTCATTAGCAGGCGTTAGTTTCTCATAGGAGTTTGGACCCTGCTGCATAGTGACCATTTCAGGGACCTAGGCCACAAGTTCCTTACAAGAATTAATGTCATCCTAATAGAAATGATGTGTGCAATACTAGAAATACCAAGCGTACAACAAATGTAAGGTACTCGGATTGTTTTTCAGCCACCTTCTCTGCAGTCCATGGAAAAAATGGTCTTCCACAAAACTGGTCCCTGATGCCAAAAGGTGAGGACCTGTGTTCTGGAGCCTCTGTGTGTGAGGATCATGAAGGGGCCCAGCTCTGGCTCCCATCCTGGTTTTATGACAATAACTATCTTCATCTGCTTTACAAATAGAGTTTGCTACACACAGTAGTTCCTGTTATATATGGGGCATATGCTCTGAGACCTGCCCCCCCCCCGCCACACACACCCGGGGAATGCTAGGAACCATGGGTAATACCTAGCACTACATATACTATGCTTTTTTCCTATACATCCATAGCTCTGGTGAAGTTTACTTTATACATTAGGTACAGTAAGAGATTAACAACAACAAATGATAATCACATAGAACAATATGCTATAGTGAAAGTTATATGAGAGTCATCTCTCAAGGTATCTCTCATTGTCCTTGGTTGCCCGCGTGACAGTGTGAGATGATACCACGTCTCTATGATGAGATAACCTGAAGTGATTGATGCAGGCATCATGTCTTAGCATTCAACTACTGGGTCAAGGTTACTTGACACAAGCACCGTGCTAAGCTGGCACTCCCTCTGACAATGGGGACTGCTACTAGGTGACTGACTGGTAGGCTCGTGGAGAGCATAGATTCACCTGCAAAATGCTGCTCACATCCCTGGCAGGATGCAGGACCCGTTCCCATGTGTACTGGGAATGGTACACACTTTAAAATTTATGGATTGTTGATTTCACAGTCTTCTATTTTACGTTTTCAGACCATGTGGACCAGCTGAAACTGCAGGAAGTAAAACTGGATAAAGGAAGATTATGTGCACTTTTGGGGAAAAGAGTTCTTGAACTCAGAAAAAAGTTGAAAGAAATGCTTGTTTAGTCTAACTTTCTTATCTCAAAGATGAGGAAATTAAGGTCTAGCCCAGGGAAAAGATTTTCTGATATATAAGGGATAGCTTGTCCCAGAATTTAAATCAGAACTTGAGCAGGTCTTTTGAGAATTTCTTTTTCTTTATTCAGTAAGACTGTAAGTAATTTGAGTCTTGACCTTAGCTCCAGCACAGGGATTAGTAAATCTTTCCTATAAAAATCTATTCTAGATCATACATATTTTAGCAGACTGTTAACTGTTATAACTAATTCTGCCTTGGTAATACACAGCGGAGGTTATGGGTTGTGTCTAGATGTCCCCCCAAAGCCTCTTGTGGTCATGGGGCTTTTTCAGAGGTAGCTAGAGCTAGAGTGTTTGAGGCTGAGATTAAGGGTGTGTGATTAGGGAATCAGTCCACTGATTGGTTTGGCATAGTTCTGGCTGGGACTAAAGGTATGAATGCTACACCCGCCCTAGGGCAGGTAGCCTGCATACAATACAAAAGATGGAAAGAGGCTTGTCTACTCTTCCTTTGTTGCTTTTGCTACTGTGTGAGTACCCAGGACTGTTCCCTCTGCCATGCCCCTCTGCCATGTGCCACTCAGCCTGGGAGCCAGCCAACCGAGTTATGCACAGAAAGGAGGCAATCATACTTACATACAGCAAGAGTGAATTAAACTATTGATTTCTTTAGACAGCAGACCCAGCTAGGAACCAGTGGGGCTGTCCCATAGTCAAGTGTCTCCTATGAAAGAGATCATACATTCTGCCTTAAACTATCAGTTGGACCTTTGGGAAGACTACACAAAAAGAACCTGAACCTGGCTTTGGGTATGTCACCAGATTGAGAAAGGAGCCTGATCTCAGACGGAGGAGCTAGCACAGGGCTGAACTCCTGCAGTGTGGGCAGGGGAGTCAGGAGTAAGAGGAGGCTGTGGGGAGATTGCAGAGGGCCTGGGGGGCAAGACGGAACCTGATTCTAGTAGATGGAGGGGAGCCATGCAAAGGGTTGTAAGCAGGGGCATGCTACGATCATTAGGCATTTCACTGAGAAGGATGTGGGGCATAGGGATGTGGTTCAGGGGAAGGAGATGTGTGAGGAAGTCAGTGACTGTCCTCTCGGTTCCTACTTACAGCGCTTCTTACCAAGAACCATTTCGATATGTGAGGCACAGTAGGTGTGTGTTGCTTTAGCTAAGTATGCACTCAGAGCCAGGGGACTACAACTGAGTGCTTGTCTACGTCTCAGGAGCTGTGTGAACTTGGAAATGTCACTTAGCCTCTCTGAGCTTCAAGAGCCTTCTATCAGAGCAGGGCTGGTAATACCTGCTGCCACAGATTTCTTCAAAGATTAAACAGGATCATGTGTTAAAGCTCCACTTTAAGTCCTATTTTTAATGTATAAATACATAGCAAAGTGTTTTTCTTTTAATATAAACTGAATTCTCAAAGAGATTAAACCTGAAGGGGGATTTATTCTGCTAGAGATGGGCACTATTCTTGAAGCTGTAATCCACTGTGGAAATGAGGGATCATTTAGACATTTCTCATGGATCATTGGGATAGTCTCAAAGGCCTGAGAATGGATTTTAAGATGTCTCCGGGGCCGGAATTTTAATAAAATGTACATTCCTTGTAAATTGCATTGCTCACATGAAAATTTGCTTTCCACTACAAATAGAGATTGCTGCTAACATCAGCGCCAAATGAGGATTGCATTATTTTAAATTTGATTGATGCTGTTCTCTTGTGCATTCCTGAAAGAAATATACCGAAGTCAGGTGATTCCATGCCAGTGTTAAGTGATTCTTAGCATGATGGTTATTCAATAAAAATGTTCTCCTTCAGTGTGCAGGAGGTACTCGTACAACTCGATTCAATTTCATGCAGAGGGTGTGAATATTCATTTTCCCCAATTGTTACCGAGAGTCCAATTTTAATTTGTTTGCTATTTCTGTTAATACCAAGGCCCACTTAGTCTACCCATTGAAAGTCCTTAAGAATATTAACAGGGAATCCTCATAGAATTGCCACAGAGTTTTTAAATGTTTGTGATTACCCTGACAGGCTTTTAGTTTTAGCTCAACATTAAGTAGATTTCATTATTAACAAGAATATGTGCAAATTAAAATGAGGCCATTAACATCTTGAATGTACTGCATATTAAAAAAGAAAGCAAATTGGGAAAAAATTGGAAAATGTATTTTGCAAAACAAAAAACGTTGTTCAAAACAGAGAAGAGAAACGAAATTTAGCCCTACTATATAACTTGTAGTATTTACAACCAAGTACTGAGAAATATTAGGAGAAAGTGAACTGGATGGAAAACCTGAGGCCTGAGTTTCAGACTTAGGGGCCAACTTGTCATAAGCCAGTTCACTGGGAAATGGTTCGTGGTATGCCTAAAGGTACCTACAAAAGTGCCGCCCCCGCCCCCAGGGGGCGCTGAGATGGCGATTGAGACTGGGCATGGTGGTGTGCCTGTGATCCCAGCACTCAGGAGGGTGCAAACAGGGGCATCACTACGAGTCTGATCTACACAGTGAGACCCTATACACCCTGTACACCCCGTCGTAAATACAAAAACAGTACCTAAAATGCATTTTTTTTCTCCTTCCCACCCTCCCTGCCTTCCTCTCTTCCCTCCTTGTCTCCCTTCCTTTCACGGAGGACTGATTCTAGAGCCTCCACACTAAGTTACACCCCCAGCCCTTTTTATTTTGTATTTTTTATTTTGAGAGAAAGTCTCATTCACTACATGGCCCAGGCTGGGCTCAAGACTTTGATCTGCCTGCATCAGCTTCCCAGAGTACTGGGATTATACTCATGCTTTACCATACCCAGCTTGTTCTAAACTTTTAGATGAAATGTTTTTAAGGACAGGAGTTAGGGTCTTGGAAGTTTTAGGCTTTCACTTTGTTTGAGAATTTAAGAACTGCGCCTCTTGCCTTTGTTACAGGGTGGCTGCGCTCAGGAAGGGGGACTTGCTATTGGAAGAAGGAGGAGAGAATTCATCCAAGACGATGCCTGAAGGATTGGCTGGGTTGGGAGTTAGGAAAGAGTAGAAGGCATAGAACAAAGGACATGCTGAAAAAGAAAACTTTCTCCCTTCACACTTCTAACACTATAGTGTGTGTGTGTGTGTGTGTGTGTGTGTGCATGTGTGTGCATGAGTGTGTGTCCACTCTACACCAGTGAAGCCTTCATGTCTCCAGAAACCTGATTCAGACCCTCCTTCCTGCCTTGGGGCAGGCTCACAGGTTAAGGACTCAGTGTCTTAACAATGCCCCGTGTCAGATGCCAGTTCCAGGCTGTGGTTTCCCAGGTGACTCATCTTACATTTTTGAACCTAGTGTCTTCACACTGAGCTCCATCTCCAGCCCCTTTGATTTGTCTTATTTTGAGGCGAGGTCATGCAAAATCGCTATGTTGTCCCAGGTGGGGCTCAGTTGTGATCCTCCCATGTCAGCCCCTCAGGGTGCTGGGATGACAGGCGCGGACCTTATGCTCAGTTTCACATTTCTTTTGGACTTGGGTACAGATTCAGGGTTTCTCCTGCTTGTGTTTGATAACTAGTTGTATCTGCTCAAGCAAGTCAGGAGAGACTTTATGCACATTTACTGGATGAGAAAAGATATAATGATGAAATCATATAAGCAAGATGCTAAAGGAGTAGGGGATGGGGCAGAGCACCACTGGGCTCTCTCTGGGCTGTCCATCCTTCAGGCACCTCACTGTGCTCACCACTCAGAAGCTCTAGGAAATCTAGCACTTAGGATTTTTATGGGGGATGTGTAAATAAGGACCATTGATTCACTCATTGGCCATTGGCGATAGCACTCAATATTCAGAGGCTTTCTCTTTCCTGGATGCTGACAGTGGGGGTCACCAGCCCCATCGTCCAATGGTCACTTTATCAGCATTAACAGGTATGGATGCCAGCCAGGGGTATGTTTAACATGTTCTCAGTGTTACACACAGAGCTTATTCCTCAGGTATTCTCTGAGAGCTGCACTATCACTGCCTTTCCAGGGGTGGGGAAACTGAGGCAGGAGAGGTTAAGCTTCTTCCCTGAGTCACACAGTGGCAAAGCCCTGCTCCCAACACCTTTTACTTTCTCACTTGTCTCTGCTGACTCTTCGCTTTCTCTCCCAGATCACAGGGACTTTTGCTTCTTCTAGACTTCTTTGGCTATTTTATATCATTTTGATGTTTTAGCACTAGGGATTGAACCTAGGGTCTTCGCATGAGCTACATTCCCTCCCCTTCACTATATTCTACTTTGGGACACATGCTGCATCAAAGTTCTTCATAGTCAACCAATTAACCAGGATTGAATAGAATTTGCAAGCTTTCTGTCTCAGTTTTCCAGAATGCTGAAATTATGGCATGCATCACCATGCCTGGCTTCCTTCAACTCTTTGAAAACAGCTACAATGAAAGTGGTGGTGCATGTCTGTAATTTGAGCACTCAGGGAGGTTGAGGCAGGAAGACCACAAGCTCAAGCCCAGATGAGGCTGTACTGCTACTTAGTGAAATCCTGTTTGAAAATAAACAAAACAAAATAGAAAAAAACCCCAAAAGGTCTGAGGAATGTAGCTCCGTGTGAAGGCCTTGGATTTAATTCCTATCACCAAAAAACCAAAAACCTACAGCTCAATTATTTGGTCCCTAACATAGGGGTTTGCAATTCTGAAGTTGTCTTTCTGGGCTCTGTTTCTCTCTGCTGCAGCTCAGAGGAAAGACCCCTGCAGGACCCTTTCCTTCCTCAGCTCCTTCCATGGTGTCACTCGCATCTGGGCCCAGGGGTCTGGGATTCTCTTGCACATTTTGGTGGAAACTCGCTGGTATCTGAGTCTATTTCTCTCCAGGAAATGGTGGCTTTGGCTCATTATTATTGATTACTGTGGAGATTTGTTTTCTGTTCTTGTACATCAATGCGTTTGTGGGATAATTGTGGCAGTGCTTTAGGGGAGGAGGGCACATCACTGAATTGACTCCTCTGGTTTAATGTCCTCCATGATTATCAGCAGCCTGAGGCCCTCCTGCATCAGCAAGTTCTCCTTGCCCTGGTGGGTGAACTTGGCTGCGATGGCCTAAACCAGTCTCCTTAATACCCAGCCTTCATTTCCAGGACTGGTCCTTGCCTGATCTATATTCTGTGAGTCTTGCTCAACATTAATCATTGCTGTTTGGTGTAACATTTAGGGTCCCATGTTTGCCTGCATTGTCTTTCCTCCAGAAGTACTTTAGGTGATGCCAGAATATACAGGAGGCCAAATAGATGCGGAGGCCAAGGAGACTGTGTGTCCTTGGATGCAAGGAGGAGGTCTGAGAGCAGAAACTCCATTATTTCCTTTCTCATGAGGAAATTTGGTTCATGCTGCTTGAACTTTAGAAGTGACAATCTTTCAAACATGTGTCCACCTGTGTCTGGAATCTGTGACTACATTAGGTTAGGGAGCAAAGGGGAATGAGAAAGGTGAAGAAGGAGTTAAGACTGCTGATCAGATGATTTTCAAATAGGGAGAGTATCCTGGAATATCCAAGGGCCCACTGTACCATGAGGCCCCTTGAAAGTAGAAGAGGGACTTAGAAGAGGTGGTTGAGGCATGGCTGCTTGATGATTCAGCTCAGCACCCTTGGCTCCGAAGACAGAGAGAGAGGCCACAAGGCAAGGAAAGCAGGTCTAAAAGCTTGAAAGAGAAAATGTTTTATGATTAGTCAGTTTTCCTGTTTCTGATACACAGTATCCAACTCTCAGAAATTAAAGGACTAAAAGTTCATTTGGCTCATGGTTTTGGAGGGTTCAGCCCATGATCTGACTCCCAAGGCAAGAACAGCATGGCAGAGGGCATGGATGAAGATGGCTCTTGGTAGTGGAGGAGCTAAGTAGAGGGACACTGACAGAGAGGAAGGAGCCAGAGACCAGAGTACCCAATATCGTGCCTTCACAGCACAACCAGAATGCCTAGAAATGAGCTTCATTAATCTCCTTGATGGCTTCTAAGCCTATCAAACTGACACAAATAAGCTTCATCAGTATGTCAAGGAAAGGGGTTTTCCCCTAGAATTTCAGAAAGCAATGCAAACTATCATCACTTTGACCTTCACTTAGTCTTGTGGCAGACTTCTGATCTACACACCTATAGGAGGATAAATTTGCACCATTTGACACCATATCATTGGTAATCATTTGTAGCTGTGGCAACAGAAAATGGATACTATCTCTGCATTATTCTTGGTTTTGTTCCCCCCATTATGCTCACCTTGTGAGTGTTTCGTTAACTAGAGAAAGAATTCACATTTCAGAGTTTACAAAACATTTTTTAGATGCTAAATAGTATCCTAGACACAAAGGTGGGCCTTTCCTTTTTCATTCCTTGTTCAGGTTGGCGAAGCTGCTTTCTGGTGGTTTTCAAACTTAGCTATTATTATAGCTATTATTGTTAAGATGTATACAAAGTTAAGTTCTGGTCAATTGGTGATTCTGGTTTTGCCTGTGCAAACTCTTTCCAAAAGCAATTTTGTCTTTGAAGCAATTTTGTCTTTGAACCAACTTTGTTAACACTGTGAAAGATAGCCAAGGTTGCTAAGAGAAGCTGCAAGGAGTTGCCATGGGAACAATTGTTTTTAAATCAGGAATAACAAACCCTAGCTGTAAGAACTAAGGCAGAGAAGGCAGGGGAGATTGCTACCCCTACTTCCTCCTCATTAGGGGGAAATAGCCTGAGGCTTCCTGCCAATTGCCTGAGTTCAGCAGACATTGCTTTGGTACCAGAGAAAGGACAATTGTAAATGCATGAAGTTGGGATTCAAACACTTAGGTCTGCATTCCGGATTCACCCCATGGCTACCTTCAAGACCTAAGGTAATTTGGTGGAATTATCCTGGGAGTCCACTGGGTTAATCATGAAATGATGATAGCAATAGTATTTACCTTCAGGAGGTGGTGTGATGGCTTGAAAGGAACAAAGCCACTGCTGTAGCACAGGGCCTCAAAAATGGGAAGAATGCAATAAGGAGTTGTACTTTTCCCTCCGGCCTTCTAGTATTGAGGATTGAACTCAAGACCTTTGCTCTGAGCTACATCCCCGATTTTTCATGATTTTTATTTCCAAGACAGGCTTTTTTTACATTGCTAGATTGCATAGGCTTCCCTTGACCGTGGCTTCCTCCTGTCTTTGCCTCTCAGAGTGCTGTGTTTAAAGGTACACATCACAGCACCGTGTTCCAATAATGCTGTTGGACTGAGACATGAAAGTTTGTTTTTAGGGACATAACTGTTGCTCTTTAAGACAACTGGAAGAAATTTTCAACCCCCGAGGCTCTGAAAAGGAGTCCTCCTGCCAATGTCACAGAAGCAGCTCAGTGATTATGTGACTTGCCTTGAGCCAGCTGTTCCTGCCTTGGTCTCAGCTCCTCAGGAACTAGGTGAGCTGCTGCTACCCTGGGCTGCTGTGAAGAGCCATCTGCCTGCTGTTTGCTTGGCTTTGGTTTCTGCCCTTCCCCATTGTGGGCAGAGTAATCAGCTGTGGACTGGTGTCACGCCAGAACAGGAGAAATAAAGATAGGTAGAAAGAGACGAAGAGACTCACAATTGTTACCTTGTACTTTTAATAAAAAGTGAAGTTTCAGGACAGAAATGAAAGCATTCCAAGGGTCCTTACAGTGACAATTAGTCCAGGCCACTTCTCTTCCCTTGTAAAGGATTTTCAGCTGGGGAGATTGCTCAGTAGAATAAGCGCCTGCCTGGCAAGTGCAAGGTCCTGAGTTCAATCTCTGGCACTAAAAAATAAATAAAGGATTTTCACCATCACCTTTTACCTGTGAATGGGTCTGATGTAGGAGATAGAAACTCCCAACCTGCTAGATGTCTAGTATGACTTTGTGTTTTCTAAAATCGAAGAATGAATTTTAGGAACAATGGAGGCTAAGACACAATATAGCTGTTTGAGAAAATATTCTGTGTGAGAGAGACAGAAAAGGTCCCAACTGGGTTTCCAAGGACCCTCCCTCTTCTAGGGATTTTTATAGAGCAAATCCAAAGTGGGAGATGGGTCCCAGGTAGGAAAAATGGGAAATCACAAAGTGAACATGATTTGGTACAAAACTATTGTCAATCAATAAGACTGCAAGCACAAGAGTTGTGGCCTGCCCCCCACATCAATGTGAGAGTCTTACTTAGCTGCATCCTCCCACCATCATGGAAGTCATGCTGGGCCTGAGATGGCTCTGAAAGACTTACTGAACCCTCCTCCCACCCCAATGTCATAGGAACCAGGCTGAGCCCAGGGGAGCTTTGAATACCTCTGTGACCAGAGCTCCCTCATTCTGTTGTCAGGGTCCCACTGACCTGCCCCCCCCCCGCACTCCCACCATTGTGAAAGCCTTGCTGAGCAGTGCCCCTCCCTACCATCACAGAAGCCAGGATGAGCCCCAGACATATTCAGGAGCCTTGGAGAAGCACTGACACCTGTTGAACTTTGGAAGCTTTACAATGTAAAAATGAAGGGAAATAAAAGGCAGTCTCAGATCTCCATCCCATCCAGAATAAGTTCAGGAGACAAGGACATAGAAGAACTTGAAATCACAAAGCTGAAATATCTGAAATGATAGCAATGGAAGTAAAGAAACAGCTTAATCAGGCTATGGAAGAAATCAGATCAGAAACAATCTCAGGTTAAAAAAAATGACAATAATCATGAACGAATTGCTCAGCACATCTAAAGAAGATAGATTTTAAAAATAGAAGAAAATGATGGAAACACTGAATGAAGAATACAGCAAAGAATTAGAATGAATGAAATAGGCTTTCAGACCTTGAAGACAGCATTGCAGCTAGTGATCATGAAAGGAAAGATCTCTTAAAAATAACAAGGAAATGGGAAATAGCAGTTCAACAGCTACAAGATGATGCAAAGAAACACAATATAAGACTCTTAGGTGTCATACTGGGCATCAACAAATGACATAAAAAAGACAATTTGCAGAGGTAGTAGCAGAAGATTTTCCAAGTATGAGAAAATAATCTGATGTACAGAAAAGTGAGGCATATGGAACTCCAACTAGTCATAATCAAAATAAATCTACATCTAGACACATAATAATCAAGATCCCGGAAATTCAGCAAAAGAACAGAATATTAAAACCTGTTAGAGAAAAGAAACAGATCAGCTATAATGGAAAGTCCATCAAAGTCATGGAAGATTTCCCAAAACAAGTCAAGAAGAGCTTGGAGCGAAGCATTTCATGTCCTGAAAGGAAGCAATTTCCAACTCAGATTGATGTATCCTGCGAAACTATGTAAGTTACTTCAATGACAAAGAACAGCTGAAGAAATTCAAGACCATCAGCAAAAAATACTGGCAGATATTCTAGAAAGAGAAAAATGATCAAAACTTCAAGAACAACAATAGGAAAGCAACACCAACCAGAGCAGGGAATTAAACAGAATAGAAAGGAACCTATAGCAGAAAAATTACATGACAAAGATAAGCCAGTACACATCAATTATAACCATCAATGTAAATGGCCTCAGTTCAGCAGTCAAAAGGAGCAGACAGGCGGAGTGGACCAAGAAACAAAATCCACCAGTATGCTGTATACAAGAAACATTTCAAGAGGAAATTCATAGGCTGAAAGTCAAAGGATAAAAAACAATACTCCATGTGTTACAAACCCCCTAAAAAGTAGGGGTAGGTATTCTGGTTTCTGACATTGTGAACTTCAAACCAAGAATGATCAAAAGAGATAAAGAATGTCACTACATACTTAGAGGAAAACTGCAACAGGAAGAGATTTCAATCATATATATATATATATA
>NDGN011545765.1:0-15978 GCA_002564285.1 Tympanoctomys barrerae | reverse complement strand
AGACAGACAGAGACAGACAGAGACAGACAGACAGAGACAGAGACAGAGAGAGACAAAGACAGACACAGAGACAGAAAGATTTTTAAAAACTAAAAGAAAAGCAGCACAGCTGTAATGAGAGTTCATAAAGCGCGAGGCGCTGTACTAAGCACATCACCAGTGTGATGTGCTTATCTAGTCCTCACATTATGAAGTCAGCTCTGTCTCCACCAGCCCTCTCTAGAAAAGGTCAGGGACCTGGAGAAGTTGGGTTCCCTGTCCAAGGTCACCTAGCAAGCAACAAAGCCGGGAGAAGAACAAACCAAGTGCACAAGCCCGTATTTATAAGGAGCATGAAAACGGGGAAGAGAGAGGGGAAGCAGGGAGCAAACGCAAGGGAGCAAAGACGGTCAGGCACTCTGTGTGTCTGGGGATAGCAGAGGACGGCGGAGCAAGTGCAGCTGTGTGACGAAGGCCAGCCAACAGCTTTGAATGGAACACAAAAGCGTGTCTGAGACACTTGCTGCCGCGTTGGTGCGAAGTATCTACTTAATGTTGGTTGTTTTCACATCCCGACATCTGCCAGCTGACGAGGAGATGCTTAGCATGCCACGAAATGAGCAGGAGCCAGAGCTGAGCAGACGCAGGCACTGCTGACGGCGGAGGCAGAAATCGCGGCTGCTCCCTGTGCTCACATCTCCTCCCAGAACTTGTCTCCCTCCGCCTCACAGCAGCTAAATCTTTCCTTAGAACTCAAGGAATACCACGCCGATGCAGGCATATATTATTTATTTATTTACTTATAGGTTATATCTATGTGTGTGGTGTAAATGTGTTAGACCCGGCTGGACTCAGAGCAACGAGAGTGATGTCTCAATTGCAGGGGGAGAGTGTCGTGCGGGCTTAAGTATGACAGATGGGATGACCTCCATGGCTTGGTAAACTGCACTGAGGAGAAAGCTGAATAACCCTGAAATTAGAAAGGGGCGGGAGGGGGGCACGCCGGTGTGATATTACTTGAACAAGATGCAGAGAAAAGTAATTTACTCTGATGTGACAGTCTGAAGGTGAAAAATAAACTAACAGGAGGGAGTTTAGGCTTATTAGCAGCCTGGTCTCAATATTTCATTATTAATGATAATAAAAAGGAAAGAGGCTGGAAGCAGCATATGCGCGTGTGCCCTCCACCCCCCATGCACACAAAGCCAGCTTGGAGGCGCACGGGAGCACAGGCTCAGTGCTTGCTTTCAATCCAGGCACAGCCAACAAAAGCAGGCACCAGACAGGATGAAGAATGGTTAGCACTGGTTCTGCTCTGCCCACAGCTAAATGGCTGAATTGGGGGTCCCTCTGTGGGACTCCAGCTGATTGATTAGAAGCCGTGCCTCAGGCAGGGACGCCCCCGCTGATGCCCTGCAGCTGGGCCTGGGTGAGCAGAGGAGGCGGGAGGTCACCATGCTGACTGCCCTGGAATTTCTCCAGCAGTCCCCTCCCGGCTGCAGCAGCCACTCCTGACTGAGAAGGTAGGCTATCCGCACCTAGACATGGGCGGAACGCAGATGCTGGAAATTGGTCACCGGGGCCTGGCTGTGACACGAAACGGGATACATCCCCAAGACTGGCTGTCATCTAAAAATTCTATAGGAAGCAACCATGAGGGATTCAACCTAAATTAAAATGACAAAGGAGCTATCAAGTTCTACCTATTGTCCCCCCAAAAAGAAAATGATAATTGTCCTCCATGCTGCCGTTTTGCCTTCCCTGATGGTCATTGTGCTGTGAATAGCCAGCCAGTTTTCTTCTTGGTGTTGACCTTCACAAAGCAGCCAGCCTGTTTTCTTGGGCCATTTCGAAACATGCTCTCCTAGCTATGTTGATGTCAGTACTCCAAGCTCCTCTTTTCTCCTGCTTTCTTCCAATGACAGTTGGAAACACATCCAAGAGCATCTTTTCTGTCATTTGTGTCCTTGTAATTTATGAGCTTGATGGAGCTATTTAGCTAGCAATAGACACCTGAAGCGTTCTACCTATCCCTGTGCTAAGTACTACTCTGGGTTCAAGTGCATAGAGCATGAACCAAATTCGTGGTCTTTTTCTTCTTGTGGGACGATGAGGCAGTAGGCACATTAATAACTACATCATAACTAACTTAACTAACTGTGTTAGTAGCATGAACAAAATATTCCAAGTGCCCCAAAGGAGATGGGGAATATGAATGCTAAGTTCGACAAGGTGGTCTAATAAACCTTCTAGGAGGAAGTGACATTTAAACTGAGACAAGAAGCCAATGAGACAGCTCAGAGGATTAAGTACCTGCTTTGGTAAGTGCAAGGGGCCAGGGTTTGAGCCCTGATCTGGCATGACCCATTGGCCCCATCCTTGGAGCTCACTGAGCTGGTGAATGAGTCTGGATGTGGTGACCCATGCCCAAAATCCCAGCACTGGGGAGGCTGACTACAGGAGAATCACTATGAGTCCGAGCTGCATAGTGAGACCCTCCTGTACCAAATACACACAAAAAATGGTTCTAAATTATTTATTAAAACAAAACAAAACCAAAAAACTGAGACAAGAATGGAAAAGTTTCCAGTTGGATGTCAGAGGCAGAAGAATTCTAAGCAGAAAGATAGCCAGTATGCAGGACAGGAATCACCAAAGAGCTCCCCCAATTCTCTTCTTCCATTTTTTTTAAAAGAAAAAGCTAAGTATCCAGGAGCATAGAACTGAGAACAGGCCAGTTTGTTATCACCAGAGGGTGACAGACTGTCTTGAGGTCCCTCTAAGACCAAGGAAATAACTTAGATTCTATTCTGAAGTTGATAGGATGCTTTGAGTTTGCATAAATTAAAGGAGAGACAAGGGTGGACTTTTAACTTTTAAAGAAGTATTTCTGGCTGAAGATTGCAGGATGAATTGGGAGTAGGAAGATTCTGGAAGAATGACCTGCTGGAAGGCCCCTAAGAAGAACAGAAAAAGGTAGAATAGAGGTAAGGAGGATGGGTAGAGATTTCAGCCCTGTTTCAAGGAAGAAGACACGAGAGGGAAGTGTCAGGTAGGCCTGGGGTGTTGGCTACCCCCTCTGCTGATGCTCTGTGGCATAGCAGAGGCAGTGCAGTGAGCAGAGAGAGACAGAGACACTCTGAATCTGGTAACACACGATCAGATCTACTCACTTGTGTTCCTGGGGACAACTGCATTTGGCCCCAAAGAACAGGTTCCTCTTTCCTTCTTGCTCTGTTTGCACCCATATTCCTACACACCCAAATACATGTAGTTTCTCTCCTCTAAATTCAGAACCAGCTGACCTCTGAGATGGTGGAGACCAGCTTCAAGAGCAGTAGTTATCCTTTGCCTTATTGTAGAGTGGGACACATGGACATCGCCTGGACCTTGTTAGCAATGTGAAAAGTTGGATCCAAACCAGGTTTCCTAGACCAGTAACTGTGGAGGTACAGATTTAGCCATCAGTCAGATGATTCTGACTCCCTCTCAAGTGGGCCTGACTTGATGCTGCACTCTGTGCTGTCCATACGCAAGTTCCATGTGGTCTCTAAGTGAACAAAAGGCATCCACTCTGAACTGAGATGTGCATCTGTTAAACACACCATATTGCAAAGACACTCTAAGAAGGAAAGAATGTAATATTTCTCATTAATCATTCTTATATTGACACAAATTGAAGTAATACTTCCTGTATTTGAGGTAAAACATATTATTAAAATTCATCTTACCCATTTCTTCTTATTTTTCAACATGACCTGAAGCCATGTTAAAGTCATATATGTAGTTATGTGACACGCTATGCGTTAGTATACTACTCCAGTTTCAGAGTGTGTGAGTTACCCAGCCATCTTGTTGAAATCAGATAGTAGGGCTCAGGGGATTGCTGGGATCCTGCATTTCTAGCAAGTGTCCTGGTAGCACCCGTGCTGCTGGCTCATGGGCTACACTTTGGGTAGCAGGATGCTAATGTGCGCTGAGGAGATACCTGAAAGTAGGTCTTGTAGCACTGAACAACACAGAACAGAAAAATCAACATGCTTGTCTTTAAATCTGAAGTTTGCCTCTCATTAGCTGTGTGACTTTGGGCCAGTTATCTTTTAATGGAAGATGAAGATGCTGGAAATAACCTTGAAGGATTATTGCAAAATTAGAGTAAAACAGTGTTGGTGGAATTATTAATATATCAATATGGACAACTGAATCTAAATTATCAATCAATACCCCACCCAGACATCCTGGATGAATGATGCATAAAAGTGAATTCCCCAGTATCTACAATAATTTAAGAATTTAAAAAAATAGTTCAGGTACATAGCTATGCCAAGTCATCTCCAAATTATTTCTCCTGGATTATCTGATTCATTGTTACCAAGAAACCAACTGAGAGGGACACTAGCATTCATCAAGCATTTCTCTTGAAAGCTCTTGGTGCCTGGGGTTGGCACTGACTCTGTCACCTTCCTGAAGGATGAACCCCTAAAAGGAACTATGCCAAGTGCCCAAGGGGAGGTGAGCTCCAGGTCTCAGAATCTGAGCTAGGGTGCTCCTTCAGATCAGACTTCATCAGTAACTAGCAAGCACCCAGGCTTCGTGGAGAGCCACTTGGTGACCTGAGGAATGGAGGACAGAAGCGGCCATGTGATGGTGTCGTGATTAGGAAAATGAGGAAGGCAGAGAGAGAAGCACAACGCAGTAGTCCCTGACAGCAGACTGTCCCGCTGTGTTCGCAGCATCCGTATGCTCACAATCAGCCCTGCTTTCTTTGCACAGCTCTAGTTCTGAGAATACAAGGCAGCAAGAGAAGACAGTGAAAAGCTCAGAATCTGTGTATTGTACCCAGCACAAGGTTAGCTTCCTAACTTGGAAACCCGGCAGTGTGTTTAATAGGAAGAGAAAGAACTTTGTCAGCTGTTAGTGCCAAATCACCCCTAATTTACACACACACACACACACACACACAAACACACAGAGTTACTCTACCCCATCTATAACTTAGTAAGAAGAGTTATGACACAGAGTTTCTTCTTCATGGAGGTTATTAAAAAATATGGGGTCTGGAGACAGAGAGGGGAGGTCTTCATGAGGTTTGCTCATTTTTCTTGAGAAGGAGCAAGATTTCTGGACTACAACACCCATTGTTTGTCTCACTGGTCCCACATAATATACATGTTCAGAAAGCTACATGAATCCAGAACCACAGCAGTAAGTAGAAAAGGATACAGAAGAACAAGTTTTATTTAGGGGTCCCTAATGCATAGACAGTGGACCTTAGTTAGATCTTTGACATGAGAGGGTGTGAAAAATGATCCAAAAGGTCCCCTAAGGGCATAGCTGCTATTCTACAGGGTAATTTTGCTTGTACGTCGTAAACACACCAGTAGGAAATCTCATGGCACCTGTGTAGAACTGATGAACTGCAGAAGGAACAGATCGGTAATGCCACGAAGATGCCCCAGAAAATCAGTATCTGAGCAGATCTCTTGTTGAACACTGCTTGAAATGATACCTCAGCCTTGTGAAGTGGGACAGTTGTGGAAGGTTCTAGAGAGGGATGGAGGTGGGAGGGGAGCAGAGCACAGGGCATCTAATTATAGTGTGACTTTTTCATGGGCCCCCTAATTCTCTCACATCTTCATTTCTCCATCCAAAGGCAGAAACCCTTTCTTGTAACCAGCTGTGTTCTACAAGAAGGATCTACTACTATCAATCTCAAGAAGAAGCAAAAAGAAGAAATGAGAATCCAAGAGCTAACAATGACAGTAACTTATACCGGAGATCTCATTTAGCCTTTGCAGCTAGGGTCAAGATGAGGAAGTACCTACTTGCTCAGGGTGCAGAGTAGAGGTGCTCATGCACAGGGATGTGGTATAGGACGTACTCTTGTAGGTTGTGCAAGTGAGTCGGTCTTAAATTTTGCACCAGATAACTCCTGTGCTTTACTGCACTTGACTTCTGGAGCCCTTTGTACTCGTATTTTGATGTCACAACTACAAAAGCAGCCACAGAGAAGTTTGAAGTTCTACATACAGCTCCAGGCTAGAAATTAAGACCATCTGTTTGCATTATTAACTAATGGCTAGGCACATGGGCCTTGGAGCATTCAGGAGAGCATTCATAATTATGGCATGTACCCTTGTTACCTGGTATCCTGAGCCAACTTCCTTAAATACTCAGTTTTAGTTTCCTCATCTGCAAACAACAGGTCATAGTAGTGCCTGCTGCACATCACTGTATAGTGATCATGGGGCACTGCATGTCATGGACTTACAGCATTGCCTAAAATAGCATCTTTGTTGTGAAGATGATCATGAGGACACTGTGCACAGTAATGCTGCTGCTGCTGCTGCTGCTGCTGCTGCTGCTGCTGCTGACATCAACGTCATGGCCAGTGCTGGCTGTTGTTGCTACACCATCCAATCACATTGGTCAGTAGTGTGCAGCATGCTTTCGCTTGCATGAGGTCTACATTTCAACAAGAACAACTAAAAGTACAGCAGATCTCCAGCAGTAAATTATTAGGTATTATGACTGAATTCAGACAAATGATCTTTTGAAGCCATTACAAGAGTAGCCCCAAATCACACAATGAAAGTCCTTCACAGCTTTAATGGGTTGCCTATTCACACAAAGCACTGCACATCAAGGGCTTGACTGTCCCTTCAGAGTCATGAGCTAAATCCAACCGGGAGAAATTGTGAAGCATTGAAATTTGAGGATCATCATCAAGCCAGCATTTTCTAACTTTTGCCCCAGGGAATCCTAGATGCATCTCCTATCAACTCACTGATTGCTTGACCTGAGAGCCTGGCACTGGGGATGTAAGATTCGATTGTCCCTATAACCCCAGTGGCCTCCCTTCATAGTTGATTACTCTCCCATTAATTGTTGTTAATAGTCTGTGAAGCACTTTCCACTGGCAAACTAGTACAGGGGGAAGAAAAGCTGGGCTGGCCTTAGGTAAAGGACCTCTCTGCCAGCAGCACTGCTTCTGTGGTCCTGGAAGCAGCAGAGCGCGTGGACTAAACATCAGTCCCTGAGCACAGCTCACAGCAGTCCGCATCAACTCATGAAAGGATGTTCTGAGGAAGTACGCAGGGTGCAAAAAGCTAAAGCCCAAGGGGGTCGGGATGGTGATGTGTCAGTGCAGGATCCAGCCTGCAGGGGAGTGCCCGTCTCACTTGTTCTTTTGTCACTAGGCCATGTTTATTGAGGACAGAAATAAAGTAAGAGTGACAAATGAAAAGTGAAGGCTGAATCGCTGCCCTGGGGGTACTGGCCTGGCACCTGGTGAGATTTCCTAGGAGAGGCTGCGTACAAGAGCTTCTCTTCTTAAACTGGTCTCCCTGGTCCCTGCAATACTGAACTGCTTGTCTCTACACTGACAGGTCTAATTTTATCAGTCCAAAGAGGAGCCTAAAGGGGCATATTTGATGTGTGCCATTCTGGATGTGACACTGGGCAATAGTGCCCCCCATGTGATCCCTGAGGTGAAGGGGACCTTGAGAGGTTCTGATATTAAAAACACTAACCACGAGTGAGATATTGATATCTGAAGGCCATTTGGATCATCACCTGTGGGTATCCTTGGCCCAAGCTCCCAATCTGTTTTGGTCCCACTCTTCCTCTTCCTTTATATTTATTTGCCTTACAGTATTTTCCTCCTCTGACAAACTGTGCCAACCTGTCAGCACATGCACACACACACACACACACACACACACACATTCCTACTATCCTAAGCCCATGAATGTGTGATCCTTTGCATATAGTTATATAAGCCATTTACCTGAAATAAGATAATACAGCAACTAATGCATCTGATTGTGACTTTGAAAGGCAAGAGCCTCCTCTCTGCCTTCTTAAAAAGAGCCTTCACCACTGACAACTCCCTTTGAGAAAAGAACAAAGACAGCCCATGCTGGTCAGAGGGCTGGTGGGAAGTAAAGAGAACTGTGACAGAAAAGAGTAGGAAGAGGAAAGCTATGAAACTAAACTTTGCTGCAACCAAAGAGAGGCAAGCTAAATACCTCAAACAAGAGGTGTCATGAAATCCAGATAGGAGACAGCTAAGCCAGGAAATGCGCACTGACAAAAAGGTAGCACTAGACTCAAATGGTTTTGGGCTGACAAAAAGATGTAGGATCCACCTTCAAGTCTGCATGCGTCTTACCTTTGATAGGCAGCAGCTTCCCTAATAGGAAAACGAGTGGCTGCCGGCCAGACAATGGGCTGGCAGATTCTTTAGGATGGCCTGATGTCCTAATATAGAAAAGAAGGCAAAATTTAAGGGAATCATGGCTGAGTTTTGAGTCGCGCTTTTCTCTGGGCTGGTTGTGTGTTCTGTTCACCCAGAGCACAAAGCCAATAGAACAGTGAGATCCTCCCTTGGGAAGCTTGTATGTGGTCCAGACAAAGACAGAGAAGAAAAAGAAAGAGAAAAGGACCTGAGGGTCACTAATAATTAATAAGCACAATTTCTCCACTGAATCTCCAGGTTTCTGTTAGACTGTTGGAGCCACTTATAGTCCTTGGATAGGTGGATTCCTCTGCCTGGGGCATCTTTTTGTATTTTCCTAGTTACTTTTTCTCATTTCAAAGCAGATACATCCTGAGAAATCAGGCATGGGGCAGGAGGAAACACCCGGAGCACACACAGGGTATGTATGGTCCCTGGGAAATGTGAACTCTGGAAAAAGGAGGAAGGATAAAGACAAGGCAGTAACTCACCAGGAGATGGCGGCCTCTAAGAAACTGCCCACACCCTCTCCCGTGGCAGTGCAGATACATCTGCTGCTCTCCTGAGCTCAGTGCTCCAGCCCAGCTAAGCCAGAGGACGCTGGGCCTTGACTCGTCCTGTCCCAGGGCCATGGCTCAGTCACAGGCTGTACAGTCTTCCTTGTACAAACAGAAAAGTTTCAATACAAGTATTGGGGTTTATGTCTACACGTCTCCCTCAAGCCTCAGGCGGGACCTTCAGAAAGTGACTGGAGCGTGGGGAGCACTGTAGCTGGCTTGCTGTTGGGAAGCAAGGCATCATGGAAGATTCAGGTCACTCAGGTGGTCTGAATGGTTGCATCATCCTTCCCAGCCCTTCCCTGGACTCTCCCTGCTCTCTCCCTTTGGAGCCAGCTAGCCATGGGCTGTAATCTGTACAGGCTGGGAGCCAAAATAAATTTCTTCTCCCTTAAGTGTGTGGGTGTTGGGTGCTGTGTCCCAGTGATGAGGAGGTGACTGGAACATTGAGCTTCAATCTGGCTTCCAGTTATTTAAAAAGTGGAAAATCAATTGCAGATGAAATAAAGTAGGAAGGGGAACAACTTAGATAAGACAATTGGTTAACAATTTTTTGCTGGACTCTACCTTGAGAAATAAAATGCAGAGATAAAAGTATGATAGATTATGTAGTCAGAAAAACCTGGTGCTAAGCTTATCCTTAGCAACTTCACTGTGTGAAGATTAGGATAAGTATTTTAACCCAATTTCAGCAAGTAAAATGCATGTTTTAATATCTGCCTTAAAAACAGTACATGACACATGCGATAACATGAAGAGAAGCTTAAGCCCATTTGGGTATAAATACATGTTAGTTTTGTGTGCTAAAATACTGAAGAATTAAAATATACCACTGCCAACTGTATTTTTCCATTCCAATTTCCTGTTCCAGAAGAGATCTGTTCTGTGTTTTTCAATTTAATAAATATTTATTGAGAATCTACTATAAAAAAGGTGTTATTGTACATTCTGAGTAGAATGTATAATGTATAAAAATTGTATTTTGCAGGGACAATAAAGAGTAGGAAAGATAGCCAGCCTCACAAGAAAAGCAAATGTGTCAAAGCAAAGTATAAAGAGCTTTTCATAGGTCTAGACACAGTGCCCCGGTAGAAGCAATTGGATAAACACACCTTCACTTCAAAAGAGATGCTGTGGGAAAGAAACTGGGGAGGTGCTGTTGGAGAGTCTGTGCCCCCCTTTTTCACTTCTGGGGGACAGCAGAACTCCAGAGGAACAAGGCCATGAAGTCCATCTGGGACACTCTGCCAATGGATCACCTGCATATATGTCTTGTTTGGCTGCAGAGTTGGATCATGCTTTAAAAATAATCATGGTTTGAATCATAAGGGGTAACTGATTATGCCACTTATTTTACATAAAAAGAACTTTAGGCTGATAAAGCCTAAGTGACTTACTCAATTCATAGCATGGAGATAGTGGTCACTGTGTATGTAACCTAGATGTTGACAGTACTGACTGCAGGATGCCACACTCAAATGGTCTGTCTAACTCAGTGTACATAAAAGTCACCAAGACAACACAAAAGCTGATTATAATACAGATTCTCGGGCTTTATTCTAAGGACTTCTGATTCAAGGGGTCTGTAATAGAGCTCTTGGAGACTGCATTTAATGGGCACCCTGTCGTGGCTGATGCAGGTGGTCTGAGGACTAATTACCGCCCTAGATCTCTCCAGTGCTCATTTGTATGGAAACCCACAACCTCTGATATGTAATGAGGTAGTATCAGTTCCATAAAATCCTTGGCTCTGCAGCTCCCTACTATAGGTGTAAGCTGAACCTCTTCAGCTGAGTTATGGCGTGCATTTGCATAAATTACCATGTGAAACTTGTTAATATATCCTAGATATCCTTTTACATTGCTCCATTAGACAAGGTTTTGTGCTTTTGTTTGAGGCTGAATGTCAGCCAATCTGAATCCACAACTGTGTTGGCATAGAACTTGAGGCGGTAATTTATTCCCCTCATGGAGCCAGGGTGTCACCTATCTGTCCTGAGAAACGCTATCTGAAATCAGACGAATTTTATCATGCAAATTATAGGAAGTGTTATCATTATGAGCAGCAGGAGGTTCTTGATTTGCTATCATTTACACTATAAATGAGTCCAACCTTCTAGGTATAGGGACAAGGTAGAGAAGAAAGCAAAGGGCTGTGAGGGAGGGTTTCCAGCGGCAGCTGAGGCCCTGAGGGTTTGTGCCTCCAGAAAAAAAAAAAATTAAATGATGCTTCAAAAAACATGTGGATATGCTTTCTCTAAAAGATTTGGAATGAATTTGGCCTTTTGGAGGAGCATGGAAGGACAAAGAAATGATAGGATGTGGCTTCACTGTGGTGCAGCCTAGAGACACCTAGACAGGCTGCTCAAGGGAACCTGCAACAGGAGAAAATGAGTCTTGATGGACTTAGAAATCAGGGCCTTGACATATAGACGAAAGTGCAGCCACTTTATTTTATAGTTAAGGATGCTGAAGCCCAAAGAGGATCTGACATTGGGTAACGTGAAAGTTTCAACCCAGTCCTTGAGACCGTGAACCCTGCTGTCAGTTTCTCTGACTCTCAAATCTAACACCACAACAGGAGAGCCCAGGCCCCTAACACATCTCTAACCTATTTCTGTTTCTTTTCTTTAAATCAGACTTCCTTACCTGCCCTTATTCATGCTGAAAAGTCCTTCTAAGCTGCTTTTCCACCAATCCATCCACACATTACCTCACCCTCCAGTAGTTTCCTCCCCTGGGCTCTGCTCTGTCCTTCTCATTCCATCTGCCGACCCCCATCTTTCTTTGTTCTCACTCTGGGAGTCCTAGGTACACTTCAACAGCTCAGTACAGTGTAGTGTAATCTGGGTCAGGAGGCACTGCCCAGAGCAGGCTCTGATATGTTCTCTTCCCAGAGATAATTGCAAATAAAGAAAACCACAGCACTTTAACCTTTGATATTAAAATTTCAGCCACAATTACAGGAGGCACCTTAGAAAAATCTTCAGGAAGTACTGCTTCTTAATGACTTCCCTCAGGCTGTGTTGGCAAGGAGTGTTGAATATTTTCTATTCATTTCATTCTATATGTCTTCCTAATGGGAACTAAAAAACATAGAGTGATATTCAGGAATCCAAGAAAGAGGGAGAAAGGAAACAAGACAGAAGAAGGTATGGAGATGACAGGAAATGGGATGGGTGAAAATGAGCTGAACCATCAGGGATCTGAGAGCTGGGCTGGCTAAAGTCTCATCGCCGTTCAGCCACAATTACGCACTTAAGTGTGGGAAAGGCATTACAGTTCACTGGCCACTGTATCCCATTCTTAAGGTGTCAGTGTGAATGAACCCTATCACTGAATAAATCTTAATGACCTTGTGTCCACAGGAGTCATTGGCGACAGGCCTATACTAACACTAGGATTTCTGGAAGAGACACAGCCTCTGGTGCTAGCTAATGATTTTAGGAAGCTGGCCAAAATGAGGACAAGATCATTAGTAACCAACAGCAGGCAGGACATCCCTGTGTAGTCAGATAGAAGGAGCAAGAAGAGAATCAGGTGGAGAAAGAGCATGCTAGTTTCCAAGCTTAGCCTTTCTCAGAAGTGTTCCACATCAATGTCAAGAAAAGTAAGCAATTCACCTTCTACCTTCCCAGCAAGATGATAGAACACATGTGGACAAGATTCTCTATGGAGCTAAATTACAGTGTTCAGGGTCCACCTGGTCCAGAGCAGTTACCTCAGCTCCTTAGGTCTGTCCTTTCCTATGATTAGTGTTAATAATGATGATTAAAAGTTCCCTTTACGTGGCACCACTTCCATTCCTCCTGAAGAATTATCAGCCCAGCTGGCAAACGGAAGAGGAGTACTTATTTGGGGATTTCCTCAGCGCTATAAGGCCATCAGGTGAGGACAAGAAGCAGTTGGAGAGGAGGTAAGCAGTAGATAATAACAGAAATTAAGACCTCCTCTCAACCCAAATGTGAAAGCCACTTCTAATGCCAGCCTAGTATGCAGGTTAAAAAAAAATAGTGGGAGCCAGAGAGAATCTGGAGGAATTACACATCCTCCTACTCACTGCAGTCTAGCTTCACTTGTGACTGCATCATAGTGGAAGAACAGGTGAGTGTCTCTCACTAATGAACAGAAAATTGAGTCAAAATCTGTATTTTTCTTTGATACCTTGATATTCATTATGAATTAAGCCTTACAAATCAAAGCCCAGAGCTCCTGAGAATGAAATACTCCTCTGAAGCTACCTTGTGGAAAGGTAATAAGCTATGTACAAGCCCCATGTATGAATGCAGTGGGCGGATTCTCCTGGCAGGGGCTTAATCCCCACGTGCTTGGTGGGCCCAAAAGCTGCAAGCATTCAGATACCCCCACCTCCTTGCTCTTCAGCCACTTAGTTCAGGAAGTTTAAACTCTGAACTCAGGTGTGAGGCTGCTGTATGTCTACATGGCATCCACCTGGGCTTGAGGGTGAAACCATTTGCTGATTAAACACACCATAAAATAAAAGAGGTGAGACAGATGGATTTCTTTATCCCTATCAACATTGTCTTGGCCAAAGAGACAGAGGGGAGGAGACTTCTGCAGTGGCAGGGAGCCTAGGGAGGTCGACCTGCGAGTGGACCTCGGCGCTCCATTTTCTGTGCTGTTCTTCTTGCATGGGTGGTGTCAGTTCCTAGTAGCCAGTCCCCTGGCTGCCATGTCTGACAGAATCTCAGACACACATCCTGCACATGGACTGTCCCTGGGGAAACGTCAGCTCTTCTTCCTGTCATCATGAAGCATCCATGCACAACCAGGCTACAGGCAGAGCTGATGTTCTCAGGGAATGGCCGTCAGTCACCAGCAAGCCTACAGCCAGTGAGATTACACACTGAGCCAGAGAGCAGATGGGCCTGAGCGGAAGTGTGAGAGGACACGGGCTGCAGAAAACACAACTGGCACAGCCAGTGTGTGACGCTGATGCACGCGGAGGAGCTGCAGATGGAAATGATTTCCGGGATGATGTCTTTCCAGGCAGTTTGCTACTGTCACGCTTCACAAAAGATCACCTCCATGGTTTATAGACGGAGCCAGTCATGGTTTATGGGTCAGGCCAGCACGTTGGGGGGAAACCAGCAGCTTCATAAGTGAGCCAGCTGCTCATCCAGCCATTTACCTCAATGAGAAACTGTTACATAGATTGTGCAGACCGTGTAAAATCACATTTGGAACAATGAGTCTCATGAAAGATCAAACTTGTCAGCCACAATGAAGACTGCTACTCTGGGTCTGGAAAACTCTCCTGAGGACACCACGTGGTTCTCTCCTTATTTTCCTTGAACTATCCCTAACTTCCTTCCTTCTTGGGCAATAGGAGGCATAGATCAACAAGTCCTCTTACATTGGGCTATATTTGGGAAATATTCCAGCAGAAAACAACTTTATAATCTCAACACAGTGGTTAGTATGTGCTATAATGTTAGCTGCTTGAAGAAAATGCATCTGAAAAAGAATTAATTTAAATGACAACAGCTAATCTCTGGGGGGAATCTCAAAGTCTCCGGCTCCAGGGCCCAGCTCTGGGCACTTTCCATACCTTGATGAGACTGCAGGTCTTACTTGCTGCCTGTTTGTCCTTTGTAAAGGCCTCCTAGAGCCTCCATCAGGATGGATGAGTCACATACTCTTGGGTGGCTTGGGAGCCCTACAGAGCATCTGGCTGGTGTCTCTGCTCCATGTCACAGAACAGGGAACTGAAGGCTCTTAAAACTTTTCTAACATCTTCTAAGAGAGAACATGAAAGGTTGATGGCATTTTTTTGCAGGCAATTGTCTTCTGGCAACTAGATGTCTTGAACTTTTCAGATGCCAATGGGAAGAACATAAAAGTGACTCTCAACTGCTCACTGTGAAACACATTCTTGGAAGTTGTCCAGGAGGTGCAATTTCTCCAGGTTACCCTTTCTGTTTTTCTTCTCCCTGTCACCTGTGACTGGAGAAAGAGGGCATTTGTGATGGCCTGACCTTTTGGTCTCACAGAATTTGTGTCTGGCATTTGACTGAAGGTAAAAGATAAGACAATAGTGCCTATTTGCCCACAGTTGTGAACTTTTCTGTAGTTTTAGTCCCTGGCAACTGTGAAGTAGATAAGATTGACTCCAGAGCTTTCCCTCTGCATTTTGCTAATTCTGTCTTCCAAGTCCTCTGCATTTCTTTCTCTCTTGTATCAGCCCCCTTTCCACAACACTTCTTCCTTGACCTTGCCCCTTACTGAGATCACATGAAGATCTCAGTAAGGAGGTCCACAGGACTGTGTCAGAGATTGCCTAAGGATGTCTATCACAGTCAACTTCCTCTGGATGGGAAGGAAAAATCTTGGAACTAAGCAGGTGCCAGAGTGAGGTGTCCGAGGCTCCTCCTTCATCTCTCTGTGGCTTTTCATCATGTTCTGTGAGTTTTCACACAGTCTGAGGAAAAGGCTCAGTTCACATGGGACTTAAAAGAACAGACTTCTTTTACTCACATTGTTCAGAGACTTATATCTCAACATTTCTATGCAATGTGGGAAAAATGGAGGAGAGGTGAAGAAATGCTGAAAGAGTGGCAGGTAAGGAAAGATTAGCTTTGCCCTAAGCAAAGAATTCTTCAGAGGCCTGCTGATAGGCTTTAAATTTGCAAAGGTGCATTCATTATGCAAAGAAATGACCATCTGCTCTCCTTTCCATCTTCATCTGCCATCCTCTGGCTCAGATTATCTGTAACCTTCAGCTATTCATCATGCCTTGCTTTACAGCATGTCTTCTATTGTGCCTTGAAAAGTTATTTAACTTTATCATGCGACCTCTCTTTCTCCCAATTAAAACCACTGTACTGTGGAGATGGGTATCAGTTCCTGTTTTTCTAGTCTTTCAATGCTTAGCATTAGTTTATAAAATTGCAACAAGTATGATTTTTAATTTTGAGACTGGCATTTAAGGAAAGTAAGACCAGTTCTACTACTGAGGAATGTAGTTTGGACATAGAGCATAAAACCTGGCATGGGAGAAATTGGGAGTCAGTAGGATGACAGAGAAGGGTCTTTCAAGGAGGGGGGTGCTGTGGTACTTAACATACCAAGGTCTATATATAACAGTACCCTCCCTGGATGCATAATTGTATACATTTGACTGCTAAACCTCATCTTTCTTACTCACAGAATGGAAGTAGTGATCCAGATTAGGAAGAAGTG
>NDGN011545764.1:0-10528 GCA_002564285.1 Tympanoctomys barrerae | reverse complement strand
TGAACTCAGGCCCTTGAGCTTGCCAGGGAAGCGCTTATTCCACTGAGCCATCACCCCAGCCCCCCCAAGATGAAATTTTTAAAAATCCATGGGGATGAGGCAAGGAAGGCCCTGGCTACTTCTGATTAGAATTCAACTCTGTCATCTGCTGGAAAGAACATTTCCAAGCTCCCACACTCCTCACGGTCACTTGTCTCTCTCTGGGGATGTGGGGTGAGCTGAGCAGGAGGCTGGGCAGACCTCTGCACTCACTACAGCCACCCTGTAACCCTGATGCCACAGCCCCGCCCTGGGAGCTGAGGACAGGGAGCTTCATCCTCTCTAACCAGGTCAAAAGTAATTTTCTCTGGCCTCTTCACACAGAAGGAACAGGGTGTGCAGGCTGCCAAAGGGGTGGGAGCAGAGGCCATGCCACCTACGGCAACACTGTCTGACTTTCCAAGTCATGCAGCACTTGGTCCAACCTGTGCTGGGTAGAAGGGATTGTCAGTCCTTCAGGCATGACAGGGACTCTGTGTTCTATTCGCCTGGTTCAACCCAGTGAAATATTGGCTCTGCATCTGATCGAGCCCCTGCTGCCCAGCTCCAGCCAGACACAGCTGCCTGACTTGGAATCTCCTCCCCACTGTCCTGGGCAGGTGCACATCTTCCCAAAGAGCTGAAATGTCCTTTGTTACTAGACAGGAACCCTGTGGCACAGCCTAGCAAGCATGGCAGCTTCCCAGGTGCTCCTAAAACTTCCCTGCATCAGGCCAGTGCTGGCACCTTGTCCGATTTTCTTTACCAAGTTGGGGCACACTCCTCCAAAACAAGCTTGACCTCCTAGCTCAGTTCTGAAAGATGTTTGACTCTGCATCCTCTCCAAAGAATTCTTCTAAATATTCAGTGGCTACATCTATGACCAAACCACCCCAAACACGCCTGATCTCATCTACGTATTCAGTGGCTAATGTGGATTCTATATTCCAATGGGGATTTAGTTACTTGAGTTCTCTTTTTAAAGACCAAATAAAAGAAAAGCTAATAAAAAATATCAGAGTATGTCACATGTAACAAGAGCAAGCATTTTGTAAAACCTTTCAGCTTCCACACATACACACTTAGCAGATAGACATAGACATACATACATACATACATACATACAAGGACAGACAGACAGACAGATATTTTAAAGTAAAATGTGTTTCTTCTGGTGAGTAACAAACACAAAATCGAAAATATACAAATGTGGGTCGGGGAGATAGCTCGGTGGTATAAGAGCCTACCTGGCAAGCACAAGGACCCAGGTTCAATTCCCAGTACCATATGCTGGCCCTGGACCATACTGAACACTGAAACTGGGTGTGGTGGCACACACCTGTAATCCCAGCACTTGGGAGGCTGAGACAGGAGCATCACTATGAGTCCAAACTAGGTAGCAAGACCCTGTACCAAATAAATAAATAAATCTTTTAAAAACACAACAAAACCATGCCTCCAAAACAGAACAGGCCAAGACTTGATCAAGTTTATGGTCCATGGCACCTGACTCCCAGCCTCCACATTATGTGGATGTCTCATTAAAATCACCCAGATGTTAATAAGACTTCTGTGTGTTAAAATAATATCGCCAGTGTCTTATTAAAATGTAGTCATGGGGTCAGCGAGATAGCTCAGCAGACTAAAGCACCTGCTTAGGCAAGCTTAGGCAAGCACAGGAACAGCAGTTCAAACCCCCGCACCACATGCCATGCCAGCCCTGCCTCCAGGGTGGGCTGAGCTGACCAGTGAAACCTGGGCATAGTTGTGGAGAACTGGGCAGAGTGGTGCACACCTGTAGTCCCAGTGCTGAGGAGGCTGAAAGCAGGAGGATCACCACAAGTGCAAGCTGCATAGTGAGACCCAGCAACAACCAAACACATTAAAAACAAAAGTAGTCATCCCAGTATGTTGGGACTTGGCACCTCTGTGCATTAAGAAATCAAACCATTACTGGAAATACAAAAAAAAAAAAAAAAAAAAAAAAAAACCAACCATGCAGCCACGGGGCCAGGTAAGGCCTGAGAGTCTGTATGCTCCTAGGGCATACACGGGGGCCACCCTTGCTGCTGCCCACTACTACACTTCTTGACCACGCTCTCCAGAAAGATAAAAGGAGCTTTAAACTCAACCTGTGTCAAGACTCAAATCTTCTGCTTGAGCTAGATAAATCCTCCACAGCTAACAAAGACACATAATTAAGACAATTACTATTCTTTTGACAATTCTTTGATTACTGGTGTGTGAGCAATGTACCCCGTACCTTGCACGATCACACATACTGCTCAGAGCTCTGTGAGACATACTATCATAGACAAGGAAACTGAGGCTTGGACAGCTGAAGTAATTAGGCTTAAGCTGAACAGCCAGTGAATAGCAGAACCAAAATACAAACCCAGCTCTGCCTGACTGCGGCTCATGGGCTGCAGGCATTCCTCTCACCCTCTCCCTTGCCAGGCCCTGGGTGTTTCTCCACAATGCTCTAACCATCCCCCAGCCACAGTGTGACCTCCAGCACCACTAGCCTCAACTCCCCCAGAATGCAGAAGAGCCCTGGGCACTGAGCACGGTGAGAGTCCATCTCACTGTGGACTTGGGAGCTTCCTGCTCAGGGGTCCCGGCCACTAGGCTCTGATGGCTAGCTCTGCCACTTAGAAGGTGTATGTTCTAAAGCATGCTGCTAACCTCTGTGTACCTTGATTTCTTCATCTGTAAAAGATGGGCAATGCTAGATCGTCCCTACCCCTAGGGGCTTCTATGAGACCCAAAAGAGCTGGCATACACACAGTACACGGAACAGTGCCTGGCTGTGCTTAGTGTGTGGGACCCCAGCTTCTGAGTGGAGAGAGCACTAAAGCCATGGGCACCCCCCCTCCAGCAGACGGGGGTCACATAATATTTTGGGAGAAACAGAAGAGAAAACGTTTCCGGTCTCCACACCCAGGCACAGAGAGCCACTGAGATGGGGTACCCACTTTTTAAGGGCACATTCTAGTTCATTCTTCTCCTCGTGGGCTTCTTGGAGCTGGGAGAAGATCCTAGTCAGGAAATCTTCAAAGCTGGACAACAGGTGAGGTTCCTCCTTCTTCAGCTGCAGCCAGAGTTGCTTGATGTCGCTTTCACTGGGAGAGGAGGGAGGCACATGGAGACAGTGAGGTTCTATGGGAAGGGAACAGTCAGAAGCAGCCTTCTTGCAAGCACTGAAAGTGCAGCGGTGGCCATTATTTATCAAGTGCTGGTAGATGTGAGCAGCCTCATATCAGCTCGGTAGCCCTCAGGTGCTTTGGGGGCCAGTTACCCTGTCACAGATGAGGGCACAGCGGTACACAGTCACGCTTGGGACTGCTGGAATCAGGTCACACTCCAGGTGTGCTGACTCTCACGGCAGCCTTCTAACTCACTTCATTCCACAGCTTCTGTTCTCTGTATCATTCTAGGAGGGCTGGGGGTGTGAGCACGCGCAGTGAGGCACGCACAGCCTCACAAAACAAGCACGTCACAACACCAGGAAGAGGAGAGGAGGCTGGGAGCCAGGGTGGGTGAGGACAGCAGCTGCACAGCTAACAGAGAGAGCTGTCACTCCAAGAAGGATGGTCCTCAGCACTGAGAGGGAGACGTGCCATCAGATGGGATGCGGCTGCTGCTACAGGGAAGGGAAAGGAGTACACTGTACCCACTTGGGTCTGGTGGTACAGGGAGTGGCTGGCGGGCACCAGGAAGGGAAGGGGCAAGTCTGCATGACGTGGGTTCACAGAGGGAAAGACAAGCAGAAGTTGGAGGACTTAGAGGCAGCAGAGACAAGAGACAGACTGGCAGGTCCGGAAGCAACCCCTAGGAACAGGCACAGGTGGAGCCTGCAGAGCAGCTGAGACTGCTAGGCCTGATCACAGAGGGGTGGGGGAGAGGAGGAGCTGCCCAGGAGCTGCTCTCCCTGCTCCAGTTTAGAAATCCACACCAGTAATCAGACTAAGTCACAAATACATCTGATTTGTCCCCATCAAATTCTCAGACAGATATGATCTAAGACCAGCTCCGACCTGAACCCCTCAGGATAAAGAGTAAAATCCTTCATGTTCATGCAATCAGTGCTGCATTTCAGAAACTCTCCTTGAAATAATATGTGATAGGCTCATGTTATCAGTGCTTTTACAGATATTGCTGTCTGTATTCAGCAGAAAAGAGGCTCACTGAGAAATGAACCAACTGTGGTGAGTATCCAATCAGCCGGTGTTTTTCCTCTCTCCTCCTTCCCTCTGGCCATTGCTCCTTTGCTTCCTTCCTTGCTTGTTGCTGTCCTACACAAGCATCCACCTACTCATTGAGACCATCCGTGCATGCATCCACCCATCCATCATCCACTCATTCACCCAACAAGTATTGATGACCACCTGTTACAACTGTAGCACTGCACTGAATGACATCAGGGAATCTAGAAACAAGGGAGGGGGCAGAAGGCAACCTCTGTCACCGTGAGAGAGTTCCATTTTCCTCACACAAACCATGTTGTGGGTGTTCTCTGTGGAGTAGGTTGTGTCATGGAAGTAGCACAGAGGGGACAGAGGTTAAGGGGCCTCAAAGACACACCCTAGTGACCTCTTGTCCCTGAAGCAGTTACTCCAAGTGTAGTCCAAATGCACAAACTCACCCCAATTCTCACGTTGAAACCCTAGCCCACAAGATGATGCTGTGAAGGGGTGGGCCTCTGGGAGGTCAGCGTGGGCAGGGTGAATGCCCTTGTAGTACAGAATGGAGCTCACCTTTTCTACCCTAAGAACAGACAGCACTTTGTGAAGCAGGAAACATGACCTCACCAGATGCCAAAGCATCCCAAGAGGCCTGGGATGCTCCCTCCTGGTGTGCATGCATCATCGTGAACTGTAGTCCACCTTGCTGAGCTGGGTGGGTGTCCACCTTTGCCATGTCTGGCCCCATCATCTCATCCTGGGCTTCTGAAGAAGGGCCAAGTCTTTCAACATTTGATGAAAAATTAGCCAAAGGCCACTAACCTGACAAATCATTCTTGGCCAGACTGCCAAGAAAAGGCAGGGGTCCAGATGTTCAGTGTACAAGTTCTGTGCATACCAGGGCCACCTCTCTTAGAAGAATGCAGGAGTGCAGGCTAAGGATACTGAGTGGCCAGTCCAGTCCTTCCACTTCTCTTCCTACAGAACAGCACTTGAATCGTTCTGATGAGCACTAATTCTAGACACCTCTAAGTTTTTGCTGGGGAGTAGCATTGCCTGTCTTTCTCTGGGGGTCTCCTGGTCAGGAATGGTTCCCTCATGGTACAGTGCAAGTCCACGGCAGTGAGCAGGAACTTTCTAGCCACCACCTGCTATCATCATCTCTCAGAGATGATTCTCAAAACCTCTTGCAAAACTTTCATTTTCTGGATAACACACATTGGCTCAGCTCTGCACAGGCTTCTGACACAGGTCCACAGAGCAGCAGCTGGCAAATCCTGACTCAACATCCCTGCTGGGAAGCTGGCTGCCCCAGGAGGGGCTGGGTACAAGGCCTTCTCTTTCATGGCATTGCCCCAGCTTGCACAATGCACTGCCCACCAGGCCCTTGGCAGGGACGCTGTGCACTGACCTCTTGTCCTTTCTGGAGATGAGTCTGATCAATGAGCTTCCTCAGCAGCCTCTGTGTCCCTGGCGCAGTGTGCACCAGTCCCTTCCAGGTCAGCAGAGCGGCTGCTCTTGCCATGGGTGCTGGTGACAAGCTTCAAGACCCTCCCCTCTAGTGACACCCAAGCTCCTTCCAGACCTTGGTCAGACCTTTCCTGCCTGGCACACACACTTCTACCAACTATCTGCTGACAGATGCACACAGCTTTGGCTGTGTGTTGTACGCAGGCTCCTCCTGCATGGCTCCTTCTTTGTTTCTCACCATGGTCCTTTTGCAAAGTTCAGGTAACAGCAGCTCCAGTTATGTGGCAATTCCCACCTTGCATGAAACCTCACACACAACCCTAGACCCAGAGAACAAAAATGACCAAGATACAGACAATAGGCAAAGGGGCAAAAGTGCTGCATGCTGTTCAGGCCCAGTGCCTCATTTCCACCAGTGTAACAACACATTTTACCATTTTGCTTTATTTTTTACTTGACTTTAAATGCCAGGGCTTGAATCCATGTTTCTCTGTACTCTGAATCACTTTTGAAGGGAAGCAAAGGTATATTGTTTATTGAAGTTCAGCTATCTAAAATTTTCAGTGGAGCCACTAAAGATCCAAGCTGAATGCTGGTAAAACTGATTAATTTCCCAGCTGCTCTTTCTGCCCCAGTTTGGGTTGGAGACTGGCTATGCACAGGCTTCTGCCTGAGGGTCCTCTGCCTGGCACACCCTGGGTAGGAGCCAGGATGCACCATGCACTGAGCCTGGAGACCGGGGCAAGCTCTGACACAGGTGGGAACACCTGCAGGAAGCCAAGGGGAGAGCTCACCGAGAAGCCTGAGCTGGGGGCAGCCTTAGAGGCCAGGCAGCCCTGAAGTCTGTGGTGACAACACAGAGCAGGGAGTGAGGAGAGAAAACAGGATTTAAAAAAGGAGAAGAGGAAGGTCTGCCAAAGGAAAAATTAAATGCAGAGTCAAAGCCTGACACAGGACAGGGTCAGCAAAGGGCAGGTGGTAGAAAGCAGGGTCCAATCTCCAGCACAAGTGTAGAGCTGGCACTGTGGGTCTGTGTGACATGAGAGTGGGGCAATAAGAGGCTGGGAGGAACCCCGATCCCATCACTACTTACTCCTCCAACACCTTCTGGGCTCCAAGTTTGTCCATCAGCACCTGGAACTGAGCTTCCTCATCCTGGTCCACATGCCCCAGGTCCCCGTCCCCTCTGGACTGGTACACCTTCTCCTCCTGGAGCTGGGCCACCTGCTCACCTGCATCCTCCTGACATGGATTACTCTGGCTGAAGAAGTGGCCTGGAGTGCCGAGCATAGAGATCTGAATCAAACAGTCCTCACTCAGGAAGGATTTAGCTTTTGCTATGGGCAGGATCACCCGAGGTTCATCAGAAGGAAGCAAATGGGACACTCCCTATGGCCAAGCTGTACCCTAACGTGATCTAGATTTCCTGCTGTTTGCCATACGTAAGCATTTTGCAGAAATGCTAAAGCCTGGGAAAGACAGGTGACATGAAGGTATGAGAGCTCACTGTGTTCCCGACTCAGAACAGTTTTTCACTGATTTCTTCCCTAAACACTGGACCCTTCCCTCTATGTCTCCAGAAGCCAGCTGCCTGAACTCGGTGCTGTCACCCCCCCCACACACACACACAAACCAATCTCTTTACTTCACAGACGCTACACTTCCTCCACACTCAGGCTTCCCAGTCTACAGAAACCTGTCTCATTCCAAAGGCCAGGAAAGGCATCAGAGACTTCTGCTAAAAAGAATATAGTCTCTGACAGGAAGTCGATACATGGGATGGATCTCAGCTTTGCTTCCCCTGCCTATCCTGAGTACAAACGCTTTATTCAAAGTTTCTAAAAATTTCTCTAATAGCTGGTCTCCCTCAACCCTGAAGACTTAGCCAGGCTTGGGTTGGAATGTGCCACCCAGTTATCCCACTTTCTGTCCAGTGCAAGAAAGCTTGGAGGATGTGGTCCACAGATCTGGACAGGCTGGGAGTGCAGCTCATACAGCTTAGGTACCCCATTGCCCGAGCACCCAGCAGCACTTACTAAATCCAGTAGCGAACTCCTCTGGGGTCAGAAAACCATTGCCATCAGCATCCAGGGCATCAAACACATCCTCCAGGTCCTGCAGGCTGAGGGGCAACTCCTCATGGAGCCTCTGAAAGCAATACAAACTCACTGGTTAAGGTCCTTCAGTCCCAGGGGCTAGCCTGGGGCTCAGAGCCATCTACCAAAAGACACTTGGGAGTTTGATCCATGCCTACAAAGGCCAAGGATAAGCTTCTGCATGCACCTGCCTTACCATCGCCTCCTGCCCTGCACATTCAGACCAACCCCACTGACTGGGTGCTGATGACTGATGGCCCCATGAGTCACTAGGGGGCTTATAAATAAAGACACAATGTGCATACATGTACGTATGTGTGTGTGTCATTCTAACCATGATGACAACTCTTTGAGGCAGGCTTTATTTCCCCATTTTACTGACAAAGCCTGAGGTGAAATCGCCTGTCCCAAGGTCAAACAATGACATAGGTAGGGGCAAACCTGAGTCTCACTGCAAGGCATCCTGGTCCTCAGAGTCTGCCATGGGCTAAGGCTGCACAGGAAGGAGCCCATGGGCAAAAGCACTGCATGGCAGGTGTTGAGCAGTTATAGGGCAAACAGAGGACACAGTGAGTAAGGAGGGATAGCGAGGATGGAGCATGCCACTGAGCCACAAGACACTGTAAGCAGACACAGAGCCAGGCTTCCCTGCCCTGCAAGAGTGCCTCCCCGCCACCAGGCTGCATCGCTGCGGCCCTGCCCCAGCAGGTGGTATCCCTCATTTCCAGCACCTTTCCTGACAGAGACCCCAGAGTATAAGCACTGCTGTGTAAACACCCACGGACCACTCTGAGTCCTTCCCCAAGGGCTCCAAGTTCCTCGCCCCATCTGGAACCCGCTCCTGTCCCCTCCCAGCCAGCCACCAATTCCTGACAGGTTAACCACCAGTGGCATTAGGTATCAGCCCCCAAGAGTATATGGGACTTATAGGAGGCTGGGTAAGAGGGTGCACAGGGATATAAATAAGCATGGCCCTTTAGGAAAGGGAAAGGCAGGGACTGGGGCAAAAGGGCTGAGCTGTTGCCACCACTCAGCCTTCTGTGTGACAGACAGACAAAGCCAGTGTGCACTCCTGCGAGTGCCCTCTTCTGCCCTAGTTCTCCTGTTCAAAAGAGAGCTCCCCACGCTACTTCATTCCATCTCAGGCCACTGTTCCTCTTCCTACCAGTAACTGAAGGGATGAGGGACAGCACAAGGCTGCTCCTGCAGAAATGACTGATGGCTGAAGACTATGGACACCAACTCTACCTGCCCATCTGAGCAATCAAAAAGCCCTTAACATCCCTGGCAGGAATACCAGGCTCAATCCTGCAGCCAACATTCAGATGACAGGCTAGAGTTTAATTTGGCACATGAGCATGGGAGGTGTTCCAGAGCGGGGAATGCGGCTGGAGCAAAAGCCACTTGGAAGGCCTGAAGTAAATATGAATACAAGGACAGTGTGGACGAAGCCTTAGAAGTGTGTCTGCCTGGCATCTCCGGCTTATCAATATACATAAACCAACTGTCTCAAAAGCCACAGGAACACAGGCAGAGAGGAAGTCAGTTTCACAACCCAGAAGTTGACTAGCTCCACTGGCAACAAGGGCATTGTGCTGGAGGTGGGATAAAATCCAAGCCCCAGTCACACCCAGCAATCCCAGTCCTTTGCCTCCTCCCCCTCACCAGGATTGCGGAATCTGATGAAAACGTACTATTCT
This sequence comes from Tympanoctomys barrerae, assembly GCA_002564285.1. Taxonomy (NCBI): domain Eukaryota; kingdom Metazoa; phylum Chordata; class Mammalia; order Rodentia; family Octodontidae; genus Tympanoctomys; species Tympanoctomys barrerae. The sequence continues at coordinate 1,060 of NDGN011545764.1, read as the reverse complement.
ATGTTGCCCTGGAGGCAGGAAGGAGCTGGAAGCAATTTTAGAGGTCAGTGGGACCCTTTACCTGCCTCTCACTCAATCCATCCCACACGCGGCACCTTCTCCGCTGCTAGCATGAACCAGAGAAAGCTACTGCAGATCTCACAGTTGTCACGCTCCTACTTGTAACCATAAATCCTTCCAGCTGTCCAATCCCATCTCTCCCATTTCCTCCTTCTGTTGACAGTGAAGATGGCAAAAGCTACACCGTCCTCCCAGTAATTCTCACTCTTCTGCCCTACAAGTCAGTGCCCACTGCCTTTTTTGCAAGCTGCACTATATCAGACTCTTTCATCTTTTGCTGTTGGCCCTACTTAAGAAGTATTTTAGCTTTAATAACCATAATTATCTCTTATTTATCTTTCTTCTCGGAGCTTGCAGTGCCATGCAAAATCAATTTATTCTGGTCTGGTCCCCTGGGCTTCTGGTGCTGTCTACATCTTTAACTGAGATAAGTAGGGTGGAGGAGAACAAGATTATTTATTCCACTGTGCTGGTGGGGCTCTGAGATGTGCCTGCAGAGTGCAGACCAGAGCAGGGAGAAGGGGCTACTTTCCCACCTGGGGTGTGAGGAATAGCCTAGTGGCCTCCGGGTGTGTTGTCCCCCAACGCCCCCAACTCCAGTACCCAGCTACAACTCCCCTTATCACACCAGGGTCCCCCTTTCCAGCCCACCTTTGCATATACCCAGGAAACAGGCCCAGGAAAAGAAAAGAAATGGAAGAAGGCTGCCACGTGCCCCCCCTCTGGCTGTCTAAGGCTGAGGGGCTCCTTGGCACACAGCCTCTTCACGCCATCTGCAGGCCTGAAGTCCTCTTCCACTTTCTGCTCCTCTATCACTTCCTGTAGTTCCTTGGGGTGATGCAAAGCAGGGCCCAAAGGCTGCCCAAACCTGTCTCTCTGTCAGAAGTTTCACCTTAGCCCGAGCTTGCTAGTTAGTTTTCTGCTTTTTTTTCTTCTTTTCACTTTATTTTTTGTTTGTTTCTTTGCTTACTTTGGTGTTCTTTTTATTCTTTTTTTTTTT
>NDGN011545761.1:15504-47048 GCA_002564285.1 Tympanoctomys barrerae | reverse complement strand
CCCGCAGTCTTTTGTGAGATTGTGCAGACTACCTTTTTCTTCCCTCCCATCTTCTCTGATACGGATGCCTCTCCACTGTTTCCCAGAGTCTGGTCACACTTACCTTTCAACCTCCTCAAGCCAGACTTACATCTTTTATTTCTCTGTAGATTTCTCTGTGTCCACCCTGTGTGTTCTGAGTAAATATGGCATCTGTGGGTGTCCCTCTGTTCCCCGTTCATGTGCTCCCAAATGTGAAGGGCTTGGTGCTGCCTTTACTACTTACCTCTGGCAGGCCGGGGCCTTGTGTTTGGTGCACCAAGGGCTCCTTCCTGCAGGGACTGCAGGTTGTGTGGACCCCCAGCACCACTGCTGCTGCATGTCCACCATCCCTCGTTGGTGCCAGGTCGGGCGACCCTCACTGTGAACACATTTAGGAGCTCCTAGGTGGCAGATCCAAGCATCTGGTGGCTGAGCGTTGGAGCTGAGGAGAGCACAAGTCACCGAGGTGCCTGTGCTGGTGTGTGGGAGTATGTCCTGTGGGCGTGGATGGCGTGGATGTCATGATGCTCCGTGGAAGTGTGACGGGAACGCAGAGCAGAGGGGTAAGTGGGCTGGGGCAGGAGAGCCCAAGGGGCTGGAGCCCTGGTGTGGGGATGCTGGGTGGGCCACCAGACTCCTTCACCTCTCCAGAGCTCCTTGAAGTGAATGAGGACTAGGTCACTTTACCTGGGAGGACAAGCGAGCTTTCACAGTCTGAACCGTCCTCTGGAGTTGCCCGTCCCTTTGTTCCTCACCCCTCCATAGCATGACTGCCCTAAGCTTGGCAGGAGGGACCAGGAGCTGTGCTGGTCCCTCTCGCTTCCCAGAGAACGCAAGCTAAGTGACTTCTATTCTACTGAGGCTGCATAGAAAGCAAAAGCCGAGACAGCTTCTTCAGTCCCACACCATGCCTGCTGGCCCAAGTCTCTCGGTGACTGCACCTGTGAACCCAGTAGTTGGCTGACCCCGATTTGTGTCCTAAATGCAGGCTCCATCCTCCAGTTCCTCCACGTCCTCTACCTCCATCCTTGCCTTCTCTTCTAGATTCTTCTGATACTGATGTCTTAAAAGCCCCCTTAAAATTAAAAATCTCAAAAATCCCCTCTGGTGCCCTCCCCCTAGCTGCTCTCGGTAGCTCCTCCCAATGTCACTTTCTCCTGGCCTCTGGACCCCACACCTCAGCTGAAAGTGCCACCATCCGGTTGCCAGCTGGCCACTCTGCTGCGCTTCAGCACCAATCTCCTGCCCACCAGCACCGCTTGTCCCAGCACAGCTCAGAAAGCAGTGTCCTGGCTCACAACTGCACAGACTCTCGATGTCTTCTTGTCGTTTCCTATCTGCAGCTACCTCTTGGGTGCTTCCAAGTCTCTTTGGGCTGTTCTTCCTAAATACTCCATTTTCCCACCTCCACAATTTCCCTGTCTGCATACCATTCTCTGGCTTTGGTCTCTGGTGCTCCTGCTGCCTGCCTCTCCCCCTCATGCCAGCCACAATTTCTTTTCTTCATCAACTACTAATGGCCCCCACTGGGCCAGAATATGAGCCCACAATCCCTTGCCTCTGCTCTAAGGTCTTGCATGATCTGCAGAGCACACCACCAGCTCTTCACTGCCATTTCCCCGGCACCCTTCCCACACCTGCGCCTTGATCTCTGTGCCCTGCACAGGCGCTCCATCTAGACTGTGCTTTGCCTTTCCATGTCTCTCTGGTATCCACAACTCTTGTCAGCTCTCTTGCTTGCTCAATCCCTTCATCCCTCATCCCTTTCCTGAAAGGTACCCTGGTCAGTGAGGTCTTCTTGCTAAATGCTCAGCTCAACTACAAGAAGACAGGGAGTCCTAGTCATGGCTCCAGTGCCTCAGTGGATGACAGAGTAGACTCCGCTGTCTTTGGAAGATGTACAGTGGCCAGGAAGCGCTGGCAGGGCCCACTAGTTTGTGTTGTCAGATGCATGCTGAGAGCAAGGGACAATGACCGCGGTGACACTGCAACATCCATGGCGGAGCTACAGAATTTGGACTTCAACGTCTGGATCATGGGCCAGGTGACTCAGCCTACGCCAGGCTGTGGAGGACAGCAGGCACGCCCCAGAGGATCCTGTTCATCCCAACTTTCAGAGGTCAGCCAACCTCATGGCCTTGAGTCCACTTCTTGTGGACTGCTGCTGCTATGAGGTTGACCAGGAATAGAAGAGGCCCCACCCTCTTGGCTTCCTGGTTTTCATCTTTAAGGTGGCACAGTATATGGCGTGGCCCTCGGCAGCTTGGGTGTGGCTTGGGCACACGTGAGGAGCTCTATCCTCAGAACATGCCATTTTTCCACGCACAGCCAGCCTCTGTCCTCCTGTGGGGCTTGCAGAGTACTGCCGACACAAAGGCCAGCCCCGCAGGAAGTCTTCCTTCATCTTTCTGAGTTGCGCTGGCCCTGCTGGAGGACAGGCTGCATCCAGGCAGAGGCATCTCTTTCCGCAGCTCACCCATCACACTGAAGAGTGGACTATTCACGTTTGCCACTCCTGCTTCCTGGGGCCAAGTCAGGCTTCTGAAAGTTCTGGAGGTGACGCCAACTTCAGGGACGAGGCCCCCATTCTGGGGTCAGCACCATTCTGTGGTTCCTGCAGAGATGGTAGACTATGGAACGTAGGCGTTATGATTTCTGACCTATGTAACATGGTCCACTAACTCTCAGTATCCAATCCATCCTCGGAGGGCACCCAGAGGTGTTGCCAACGACAGGGAAGAGAACATTGGGCTTGGTTTCACCTCTGCTCTTTGCAACTCCTGTTGCCTGTGCTGATCCTATTCTCTCACCTGAGCCTGTCTCTTCTGACTATTCTGTACATGCCCTGGGGAATTTTCTGGAAGTTCCAGCTTCAGCCATGGTGTTTGAAGAAATAGTCTTCCATGGGGCACACGCACAAGGAAGAAGTTGTGTGATGTGGACTGCCACATCTCTGTAGCTTGGCTAGCCTTGGCGGCTTCATAGAGCCGGTGATACTTTGAGGGGACACAGTAGTCCAGCCTGTGTCCTTCTGTGGCACATAGAGAGGCTTCCCTCTGTTGACATGTCCTGTGGTGGCTCTATGGTCCACTGTGTCAAGATTCATTCCCGTCCATAGGGTTTCTGGGGTGATGGGTCTCACATCAAATGGGAAGTTGGCCAGAATGATACCTTCTTTCTTCATGAAGATGGCATGTTGTTCCTTGCCCCTGATTTTAGTCCAGCCTAAGAGAAACATTAGTACTGTCCCTGACTTTGAGGCAGATCTGGCCATCAGCCTTTCTTTATGGCACATTTTCCTTTGCCAAGGACTAAGGCTTGCAAACAGATAGGAATGGATCTCCTGGACCCTGGCATATTTGCTTGGCCTTCTCAGTCTGGCTGGGCTGGCCTTCCCATTTGTATTTCTGATCCTCCTTCTTACCCTCCTGCTCAGGGTTCTGTCCACTCCATGCTACGGTCTCCTTCCCTCCTGCTGTGCCTATCTCCTGATGCCTTCAGACCTGGCATGGCCTCTACCTCAGCCTCTCATCCACTGCTGCCCTTTGGGACTCCTAGCCATGGAAGGCTTCCTCAAAGAGTGGCCTGCTTGGGGGATGAGTCTCTGGTGCCAGTGCGGGTGTCCACACTGACCATGAAGACCAATCTCCTAAGCCTGGTGTGTGCTTGTTGCATGATGCATGTGTTGTGCTCCACCCGCCCTCTGATTTCACCAGCCAGCTCCAAGCCTCAGGGCTCTCGGGACACGTCCTCTACTTTTGTCCTCGGTGTCTCTGTGGTACTTGGAGAGATAGTAGACCGTATAGCGTACGCTTTATCTGTGACGTATGTAACACGGTCCACTAACCCTCAGTATCAAATCCATCCCCGAGGCTCCTGGAAACAACGCTGTCTTCAGGGAGGTGCCATGGGCCGCACCATCAGGTCTTCTCCGTGCAACTTGAAGAGATGTTTCCCTAGAGCATGTTTTCTTTCCTGCATGGTGGGAAATGGCTTAATCTCCCTCCTCTTGTACCAAGCTCCGCCTTGGGCAATCTCACCATCTCTGGGGAGGTGACCTTCCTTCTCTCTGGAACCAGCGCTGCTCCCCAGCCTCCATGGCAAGGCTGATTACACAGCTTTGCTCTAGTAGACACTAGGACATGCTTCTTTTCACTTGGAACACAGCCTCCAAGAGGGACCCTGAGACAGCTTGGTGGACACGAGCCTTCTTTGGGTCGTCACTGCCATGGCGCGGTACTTGAAGAAATGGTTTACCGTCCCACATACATTTTGGGTATGTATGTGGGATGGTAAACCGCTTCTTGGTATCCAGCCCAGCCATCCAGAGCACCTCAGAGATGGCTTGAAGTCTGTGCAGAGGTCCTGGTGTTGGCGCCTTCCACACCCCTCATCCTTGGAGAAACAGTGGCCCATTAGACAGGAGCTATATTTGGTAAGGCTCGAGATGGGCTTCTCCTTGGTGTCAAATGTGACCTCCAAGGGCTTCCTTAGGATGATGGTAACCTCCAAGAAAGTGTGCTGCTTCCAGTCTTGGTGCATCCCGTGTGAAACTTGAAGAGGCCATCGTTGAATCTGCAAAAACTCATGAACCTAGATATTCCACACTGCCTCCTTAAGCCTCAAGGTTGCATCACGATGACATCAGGACACTATGACCATGGAGGGACACATAGGGCTGCCCAAGGTGGCTTCACTCCAGGTACTTGAAGATACACCTGTTTTGTCTTTGCCAGTTGGTGTTTGGTGTCTTTTCCCCATCAAGTCTAGCCCTATGGAGGAAGATGGCTCAGCTCTGCACTCTGCTCTGATGCTCCCTGAGGACCTGATTGTCCCCACCATATGTATTTACAGATCAAGCACATTCCCTGGGCAGAATTTGGCCACTCCTTCCCTCTTTCCAGTCCACCATTGGAAAACTTGATGAAGATGCAGCCAGCCCCAGAGACAGGGCCTTGGATCTCATCCCAGCAATGATCTCACGGTACCAGAAGAGGCTTTAGCTGCACTGCATGTATCTAGTTAACGGCTTATGTGACATGATCTACCTTTGTAAAGTATCAAGTTCAGCCTTGGAGGTCTCCTTGGAGGGCATGGTTAACTTCACAACACAGGGCACCAGTTTCAGCACTGGCTGGGCATCAGATGACTTAGAAGAAGTTAGCCATACTTTGGAAGCTTTACTTACAATGCATGCCTCTGGGTTCACCCTCTCATAACAGCAAATGCACTTGGGGGCTTCTTCAGGATGGTGTTCAACATCAGGCTTTGCAGTTCGTCCTGGCGTCCTCTCCTCTTTGCGTCCTCGACGGGTTCCTTTCTGCTGCCTTCACTGCATCTATAGCAAACGTTGCATGGTGGCCTTTTCTCACTACTATACCTAGCTTCAGAGGCTTCTAGGAAGGTGATACTAACACAAGGAGAGAGACAGCAGCTCTGACCGCCACCCTCTCCACAGTACCTGAAAAGATGGTTGACCATAGAACATGCGCTAACCCATTATCCTATGTAATATGGTCCACGTCTTCTCAATATCAAATCTAGTCAGCGAGGGCTTCCCAGAGGCCAAGCCAACTGTGTGGGATGGCCAAGCCATGCCACTGGAGAGAAGGAAGACCATAAAGCATGCACACTGTATATGATGTGTGTCATGTGGTCCAGTCAAGGCCGCATCAGTTGTTCTCCCTGGAGACTGGGCCAGTCTGTGAGCAGAGCCCATGTTGGGTGCTGTCTGGCACAGGTCACCAGGTCATTGGCTGCAGACCATATTCTTTATGACATTGGCCACTTTATCCCCAACCAGTACTTGGCACCCAATCCTGGCCTTACCGGGCACCCTGGAGGTGGTAGTGGTGTTGGCTATGGGCTTGTGGTCACTGCCACATTTTGACACATACCAAGGGGTTTACTGGAGGTTTCATTAAATCAAGGGAAGAGAGGTGGGGTCTGCGTCACTCATGGTATTTGAAGATGCGGTTGACCATGGTGTGTACGCTTTATTTATGACGTAGGACACATGGTCTACTTCTTCTCAATATCACATCGCGCCTTGGAAGACTTCTGGGAGGCGATATCAGCTTTGAGGAAGAGCCACTGTCCTGGTGTCAATGCTGCTGCTTGGTACTTGGAGAGAGGTGGTCCGTGGCGCGTTCGCTTTATTTATGGCGCACATTACACGGTCGACCTCTTTTCAGTATCTAATCCCGCCTAACAAGCTTTCCTGGAGCTAACACCAACTGCGGGGTGGGGATGCTAGCTCTGCGCTCTTGCAACCCAGCTGGGTCTGTGACTTGTCTGTCTTGCGTGTGATAACCCTCCTGTGGAAGCCTTCTTCTCAGCAAACTGCTCTGGCTTGGCAGCTCCGAGGTCAGGGGTGACTTGAGGACTGGCATCATCACGTGCCTGGGTACATGAGATGGTTGACCAGAGAGCACACGCTATATTTGTGCCGTTTGTGACCTGGTCCACTAACCCTCAGTATCTACTCCTCCCTTGGAGAACTTCCTGGAAGAGATGTCAACTTCTGGGGAAAGAGACCATAAGCTGTACTCTGCTAGACTCGGAGAAGAGAACACCGATCTGCGAGGCGCTTATGACACATTTGTCAAATGTGGCCGAGTTGGATGTGTTTTTTAGCACTCTTTCCTTGGAGGGCTTCATTCATGTGAGGTCATCCAAACTCTGGGCAAGAGGCATGCTGGCCACACCATCCCAAAACACCCCAGGGGAGAGCCAACCACAGTGCGTGAGCTTCATTTATGACACGTGCCTCCTGGCTCTGCACACTTCTAAATTGAATCCCTGGAGCACCTTTTGTGGAGTCAGCCTTGGTTTGGGGGCATCTTGTAAGAGGAAGGATTGCCCTGGGGGTTAACCATGGCCTGACAGCTCCTGAGATCACTTCTGGCCACAGAATCCCCACTCTTTGGCTATGATGCCCACTTCAAAAACACATTATAGGGGAAGGTTCTGCTCCACCGCATTGCTGAAAGTATGGTGGGTGGACAGCATGCTCTGGATGAATGGCTTACTCCAGCCAACTGACCAAGCTCAGTGTGCCACTGTGTTTAACAGGACTCCCAGGACTGAATGGTCTTGTCGGTGTTGATTGGTGGTACCTGAAGAGAGGTTTTCCGGGTTTCTGTTTCTTTAATGAGGATGAAACACACCTGGTTAACCTCTTTTCCAGTATCAGTTCCCATCTTGGAGGCCTCCTGGGGCAGACCTCAGCTTCAAGGGAGGATGTTGGTGGTCAGCCAGTGCCCAGCTGTAGATGTTGATGTCTGTAACCAGAGCCTGGACCTTGTCATCTTTTCTAACATCACCTGTTCTACTAACCCTCACTGTCCAATGCATATTTAACAGGACTGCCAGGACTGAATGTCAGGTTTGGGGAAGAACCCAAGGCAGACTTGCCATTATTAATTGGTGGTGGTACCAGAAGAGAGATTTCTGGGCTCTGATATCTTTAATGAGAATAAACTCTATGTGGTTGGCCTCTTTTCCAGTATCAGATCCTACCACAGAGGCTTTGGGACATAAATGAATGGACGTGAATAAATGACCACAAGGCTGCTTTCATCTGGCTGCCTTCCATCACCTGTTGCACTAACCCCTGATGTCTTGTCTGTTCTTAGGAGGACTTCCCAACCACCTGGGATAGTAACTGCAGAGAAGACGGGTCACCATGACATCTCCAGGCCATGCAGCATGCAGGTAGGTTGTCTGCATTGCCTTCATCCAGCTGCTGCTGAAGCATTCAGAGCCAGCTGTGTTCAGTGCCCAGCCCTGCTGTTGTGACAGGGATGCTCTTTGCCATCTTTAGTGATGTGTGTGAAATTAGCCCAGCCCCCAGTGCCCAGTTACCAGTGGTACCGGCAGTTGTACAGCTTCACAAGGAGAGTTGAGACCTTTCTGCCCCTTGGTTCTGGAGTGCTGCCTCTCCAGTCCTGACAGGGCTGGTCTGACTGTTGTAATAAGCATGAGTCTGCGGACATCTGAAGTCCTCCTGCCTGGAAAAAATTATGGTCAGCAAAGTTTTATAGCAAAGAGCAAAACCACTCCAATTTGACAAACATTTGGCAAGTGATCTTCAGGATTTGAAATTTAAATTTCACTGAATTAAAGGACAGGTAGTACAAGGAAGGCATCTGTAGTGTGGAGTTGGGAGGGCACCCAGCCTGGCCCCAGATGTCCCTCTCCTGTCTGACAGGAGTTCAGCAAAGGATGCACTTGCATCTGGCTAACCAGTACTGTGCATCTGTTTCTAGAATCATGCCTGACATGGAAAAGATGCTTGGATCCACGCCTGATTGAACCCCAGGCCTGGATGCTGGCTCCCTCCTGGCCATCCACCTGCCTCTGGACCACAGAATTCGAGATTTATTCCGGAACTCTCCTAATGCAGTGACTCCTCGATGCAAACCAATGTTGCCAGGGCTCTTCCTGCGGTCTGTCACATTTCCAGGAGACCCTGGAGCCACAGCTGGGAAGTTTGGATATCTCGGGGGGAGGTTAGACACGAAATGGTCACTCGACTGAGAGTGTTCTGGGGGTGAGGACTTCTTTGTAATAATACCGAGTTTTAAACATCTGGTTGATGTCTAGAAACCACTAAGCTAACACCAAAAGTAGATTCTCCTCGTAGATGAAACATAAGACAACTGGTCTACCTGGTGCACTGTAGACCTGTACTGGGAAAACACCCTGGAGAGGCAGCGGCAGCATCGGCGGCAGCAGCAGTAGCGGCAGCAGCAGCAGCAGCGATGAAGATTCAGCAGCTTTGTTTTTGTTTGTTTTTTGATCAGTGCTAATCCTCGATACTTGAAGGAGAGGTTGTCCGTGTTGTCTTCTCTTTATTGATGATGAAACATACACGGGAAACCTCTTTTTTAGTATCAAATCCTGCCCTGGAGGCACTTCCTGTTCCCGATGCAGCCTTCAGGGAAGGGACATGGCCAACCCCACTCCAATGGAGGGCTCCAGGAAAGGAAGTCAAGTTTGGAGAAAGTCCCGGGTATCTGCGAGGGATGGAGGCTGATAATTCTGCTTTCGGTCTGGGTGGTGGGTGTTCCATATGAGGCCCTGCTCCGATGGCTCTCAGGACGCTCCAGCGGCATCACTGAAGGGACAGTAGTGCCGGCCATGCTCCAGGGTTGCTGAGGGGATGGTAGACCGGTGACGTGCACTTCATTCACGATGTAGGTCACCTGTTTCACAATCCATCGGCACCCGGTCCATCTGTGGGACGACATCCTGGTACAGACGGCACCTCTGGAGAAGAAGTGGGAGACTCTGGGGCTGGGTTGACCATGAAGAGGGACTGCTGTATAGAAGTCTCCCCTGCCTGCCTTTTGAGAACGAAGCGGTCATCAGTGTCCCATCCTGCCCAAGAGGCTGTTATCCCAACCACAGCATGAGTCTGCCTGATTTGGGCACTGCCACCTGCAGTGGGACCTTGGGTGAGGGGCTGGGGGGCTATGTGCACTGGGCGGTGCTGATGTTCAGGTGTAACCGTTGTAGTGGCCTAATCCGCAGCCCTGGGGAACAAGCTTGCGCAGTGGATGATGGATGTTCACAGTCATGTCTTCGCAGTGGTGAGGGGCTCTGGGAGGATTTCCTGGACCTGGCGGGGCATCTGGTAGCATCAGTACTCCCAGTAAGTACTGGGCTGATGAAAGTGCTCACACCATGTTTGATGTGTCCCTCCAAGGTCATTGTCACTTCTGGTAGCCACAGCTTCACCTGCATCCTGCTTCTCTGTGTCTGTCGGCTCGGCTTGCCTTGAGTTGTGAGGACCCAGATGCACTGTAAGTGTCTCACTGTCAGCTTCTGCCACTGGTGTGCTCTGGAGCTGCCGCCACCTCAGGACGGGGCCTGGTGTCCTCGTCAGTCAAGAGGTACGGGACTGGGCATTTTCTAGACCGAGAACGTGCACTGCATTTACAATGTGTGTCTCCTGGTCCACTGATCCTCGATGTCCCTTCCATACCTAGGACATCTGCAGACAGGACCAACTCGAGGGTGAGGGTGCCACTCCTTGCCCCTCATCTACTCCCGGGTGCCCTGGAAGCCACACTGCTCTCACACTGATGACAGAAGCAAAGAACGTAAGTGGAAAGTAGACTCCGGGAGTGGGCTGAAGCTGCCTGCTTCTGCCCTTAGGTGGTCATCGGCCAAAGCACATGACAAGGCCGAGCCCCAGACACTGGGGGGTGGCACCTGTACATGTGGAGCTCATGTGCAGATGTGCAGTAGAGGCAGTGTCTGCTGGTTTTCATCAGGTGCCTGGTGACTCTGGGCAACTCGCTCAGCTAAGACGTGACACTGCATTGGTCCTGCGGCCACCCTATGTCACTAAAGCATCAGGTTTATTATATTTTGTTCTTGCTGCCCTAAGTATCTAGAGGCGCTTGCACATCTTGACACATATTACCTTATCCTCGTGGTGCCATTTCTTAGGGCCAGGAGCACTTTATTGCCACTTATCCCTCTCATGAACATGGTGGTCAACCATAGTGGGAAAAAATAGTAGTATGATTCTCCTCAACCCCCATTTTTCTCCAAAGAGCTTCCAGCCTCAGTAATTTTTTTTTGTCTTTTTGAGTCAAAACCCACTTTTGGGACTTACTATGCAGTTCACATTGGCCTTTAACTCACTTCTTAGCCCATGCTGGCCTTGAACTTATAGCAATCCTCCTGCCTCAGCCTGCCGAGTGCCAGGATCACAGACACGTACCACCACACCAGCTATCTTCAGCGTTTCTGTGTCATTGTTTTTTGGTGTTTGGGGAGACTTAGAAACACAAAAGCCAATGATATGCACAAATCCAGAGACTCCATGTTGTAAGGGCATGGGCTGGGGTTGCTCTCAGGGTCGGGCTGTGTCTTGGTTTTAGGTTGCCTGATGAACTGAAAGTCTGGTTCGCTCCCCGGAAGACCATCTACCACAGAGACACCGGTCACAGAGGAGCAGCTTCCTGCACGTGTGTCGACGCGTGGTGCTTAATGAGAAGTTGCCCGTGTTTTTTTCGCTGTATTTGGGACGAAACATTCGCGGTGCACTTCTTTTTCAGTATCCTATTTTGCATCGAATGCTTCTTGCTTCTGCGCAAACTTCAAGGAAGGCGGGATGGCTTGTGATGAAGATTCTTTCGCTATCCTTTCTAGAGCTCCTTGCTTCATGCTTGGTGGCTAGTGCTGGGGGACTCTCTCTTCTCTCCTTTCCTTCCTGCCCTCTCCTTTCTACCCCTCTGCTAGCCGTGGTTCAAGTGGGTCAGAACATGGACCTCCACTCTTTGCAACTGTGATTGGCTTAGAAGTGAGCCCCTGACTCACTCCCTTGGGCCAATGAGATGTAAAGAGTTGTTTGCTTAGGCTCCTGAGAAAGGAAACACTCCTTCCTTTCCTGTTAACAGATTACATCTGAGACTTCTCTCTGTGATGTGATAATGGGACCTTTAAAGGTCCCATCATCATTTAAGTACCAGCAGGACAGTGCTTTTGGCTGGGGACACACTTCAGGGCAGGCCAGGGACCTAGACTGGCACCTGGGAGGTGGGGCAGCATCTGGAATGCTTTCTGCAACTAACCCTGCAACTTTTCTTATGCTAGTACATATGGTACTTAGGCCAGTTAGTGTTGGGCTTGATCTTGCTGTGGTGGGCACAGATGGCCCACCCTGCCCCACCTGTGTCCTTGAGGCTGTGGCTCTCTTCCAGCCCCAAGTTTAGGCAGCAGTGCCCGCCCACTCTCATCCATTGTGAGGTCTTGGTGTTTAGCTTCTGATGTGCCGTCACACTGAGCATTTGTAAGCGCTAAGGCAGTGTATGTTTTTATCCCCAGGTTCCCCAAAGGCCGCTGCAGCCAGTACTTGTCCTCTTGCCTCACCTCGCCTTGCCATGGACTCGACTCTCTAGAGCACTTCCTGCCAGTGGTGCTGACTGACCGTGGTGAAGCTGGTGAAGCTCTCCTTATCCTGCTGCCTCTGCTGTCTGTGATGGGCTTGTCCTTTTCACCCCATATCATTGCAAGTGCCAGAGAAGCAAACTATGGCTTCAAGGAATGAGGGGAAAAGCATGGGCCAGAACTGCACCAGGGTCGTGGGTGGATGTGGCTGCACTCCAAACCCTGGGGCTTGTGCCCCCGAATTCAGTGGATGCCTTCCCATCCCCAGAAGAGGATACTTGCAGAGTCACTGACTCAGGGACTGGTCCTGTCTCTTCCCAGGAGCAGCCTGCCCCTTGGGAAGCAATGCATTGGCCTCATCCTGCCTTCAAGGGCCCTCCTCACCTAGGTACCCTGCTGGAAGGAGCCTGTGCCAACCTCTGGTACCTGAAAAGAAGTTGCCCATGTTATTTTCGCTTTATACGTGACGAAACAAACATGGTGCACTTCTTTTTCGGTATCAATTGTCACCCTGAAGAGCTCCTTGGCCCTCACAGCACTGGGGGGCCAGACATTGGGTATCCCCACCTCTCCTGGCATGCTTGGAGGATGTACCCCAAGGCAGTTGGTATGGCACAGGGTTCCGGGACACTTGACGTCTGCCCATCTTCTGCCCACATTCCCTCTCTGTGGGGATGGGAGGCCAGACCTGGGTCCCACGCATGCTTCCTGCTGCCCAGGATACTGGCAATCAGATGTCTAGGTCTTCTGGGAATAGTCAGGGACAGAGCACAGATGAGAGCATCGTAGAAGTAATAGAATTAAGCAGCAACTACAGCAGAGCCCAGCACACGGGTTCTGGATATCTAAGTGGAGGTTGCTAGCTGCAAACATTTCATCTAGGTTGTATCATATGCCCGACTGTCAACTCTGCACCCACAGAAGCCTTAACTGGGACATGCACTGTGGCAGGAGGCAGCCGCTTTTGTGATTATGGGACAGGGGTTACCCCAGAGTGGTCGCTTCATCAGAGATGAAGCTTCCTAGCCTGGCTGCCAGCAGGTGCCGGTATGTCTCAGCAGGACACCTCTGACATCCGACAGGACACAGGTGTCCACTGCAAATCTGCTGAGGGAACAGGGGGCTGACCTCAGTCACACAGACGCTGTACAGCTGGGTGCAGAGTGCCATTTTCTGGCACTCAAAGTCAGGTCCCTAGACTAAATGGGTTCCTTTTCTTGAGGATGGGAAATTTTCAGCTGTCCTCCTCTGGGCTGACAGTCACCTGGGAGAGTGGCTTGGGTGGGTGGGTGGCCCAGAGTGTGTGTGCCTACACCACTGTCATGCTTCCCCACTGAGCATCCATGTCCCTCTCCTCAGAGCAGGCTTGAGCTGCGGCTGAGACAGGAAGACATGGGCCTACCCTTGAGCTCCTCAAGGGTACTTGCTTAGAGGTCATCTGTGTATCTTGGCTTTATTTATGACAAAAATTAATGGTGTGCTGTTCTTCGAATGTCACCCCTTTATCCCATCACCAGAGCCAGTATGACTTAAAGGAAGAAGTCTAATGGTAGCCCCTGATTAGGTGCTTACACGACAGGGACCCCAGCTATGCTCGCATCCCTGTGGGCTCTGTCTCCCAGCCCTGTGGGTCCTGGCCTTCCTGGGCAGGCAGCAGTTCTGGCTGTGTGAGGGACTCGTCTAAGGCAGCTTGTGGAGCGGCCACCAGGCCCCAGCTTGTGAGGCTCAGCCAGCATGAGCACTGCTTCTGTCGCTGGAGGAGCTGGCTTCAGGCGAGCGGTTCCTTCTACGTATGTCACAGGCCCCTGGTCCAGGGGTCCTTGTCCCTCTGACTTCCTGTTCCTTAGTCCCCATTGGAACATGAAGAGCAGTTACCCAGTGACACCCTTGTGTGGTGGCTGAGAGAGCCTGCGAGGCCCCCTTCTCTCTCAGAGGGTGCCTCCTCTCCCCTATGGCTGGGGTCGTCATCATCTGCACCAGACCAGGTACGTGCAAGGAAGACTGAGGGCCTTGTCTTTGGTGGCACTGTCCTCCGGACACCTCCTCTCACACAGCTTTTTTCTTTTCCAGGAGACAGAGGCTGGTTGGAGATGGAGGCCTCCACAACCATCGCTGCCTGCCCGGGTTCATGTTGGCCTCCTGAAGGGCTCCCCTGTGGGATTATGAATAGCACCCATGGAGAGGACATGAGCTGACAGCACAGGTGTTCTTACCTGGAGGACTGCTTAGATGAGGCGCCACAGAATCCTGTCCCTTAAGGTGAATCTATACACTAAAAAGTTCAGATGTATAACATCAATTTCCTTCTCCAGGGATGATGGAGAAATGGGGGAGAACGTATTAGACATGGTTTCAAGTCTTATGGAAGCACCTGTATGCATGGACTATGCAATCTGTAGATTTCCAAACAGCCTCTGAAATGGGTGAGATGCAGGTCGTTGGGTGAAAAGTAACAACAACAAACATGACACGAAGAGGGGCCTTTTCAGGAGTACATGGCAGGCATTTTGATGCCTTATTACAAAATGTATTTTAATGTTAATTTTAATGATAACACTGATCATTTTTTAAAAAGGTCAGATTTCTGCTAACTTTGGAGAAGGAGCCTGTCCAGCTTCTGGGCAGAGCGAGTGGCCCCGCGGTCCTGAGCAGGCCTTGGGTGCCGTAGGGCCTGGCTCAACACAACCTGGGTGTGGGTGAGGCTTCTCAGTGGGCTGAGCCATTCAGTGCCCTGCTAGCCAGGGGAAGGGAGAAGCTCCTTAGGCTGCGGTCTCTCGCTGGTCCCTCATATGGACACCTGGCACTGAGCCCAACTGGACCTTCAGGCAGCGACACCAAGTGCTGGAGGGGACAGCTGTGGGTGGCACTCCTGTTGACCAGGAGCCCTGAGTTCATCATGCCCTTTCCCGCCCAGTAGCTACCTATTATCTTTGCTACACAACCCCAAGTCCTCAGTAGGGATCACCGTCACCAGGAAGAGCCACTGCTCGGGTGGGCAGCGTGGGGGAGGGGATAATCCTGGGTCCCAGGGCCTACACTTACTTGATATAAATTAATAAATTCACTTGGAGTACTTGGCCCCCTCACCTGCCTGCCCCACTTGTTCTCCTGCCCTGCAGAAGCAGAAGCAGTCCTGCCCTTGCGGAGAGGTGAAGGAAGTGAATGTGCTTGGGGGACCCAGGCCTATACCTCACCAATCTCCTGCTAGGAGGACTTCCTGGAAGTGGTAGAGATGCTTGCCAAAGCGGGACTGAATTTGGGGCTCTGGTGCCTGGCTTTTTCCTTCTGGGGTCCAGTTTCATAACAGATACTTCCACAAGCCTCTACATCTGATTCACATGAGCCAGCTCTTGAGGGGCTGTGCTCATTTGGGGGTGCAGGATGGGTGGCAGGAGCTGTTGACCATCACGTGCACGGCCATCTGCCATCGTTGCAGGAATGCTGGTGTCATCTGCTCGCTGGCTCCTAGCAGCCTGCCGGGGTACTAAGCCTTGCCTGGTGGCGCTTTCTGGATGGCAGCATGACTTTCCAGAAGGTTCTACGGTGCACACAGCCCTTCAGGGCCTGTGGAGCAACTCTCCAGCACTCAGTGTGATGGAGCCGTTGGCATGGCAACAGTGCCGTGTCTGGGGACCTGGCCTGTGTTTCTCTTGTGTCTGGTATTTGGGAGGTTACAGGATAGAATCCTTAGTCTGTTGACTTTATTTACAGTGAACTTGCTTCCTTGTTTGTTTACTTGGTTTTGAAACAAGGCCTCAGTCTATAATCCGGGCTGGCTTTCTTGCTATGGATGAGCCTCAGGATGGCCTCAACCTTGTGATCTTCCCGCCTCGGCCTCCTGAGTGCTGGGATTATGGGCCAATGTCACTCTCCCAGTTCCTGGTGAACTTTTGATGTATCCACCTTACCAGATTAAGCACTGCTTTGGATAGACTTCCTGGAACTAAGAATAGGCTCCCAAGCTCACTTGAGTTCTGGTGTTGATAGTGCTGAGGCCTGTGATTTCCAAAGACATTCAATTCCTGGTGTGTAAAGAGTCAAAGGACTGGTCAGATAGCTCAGTGGACTAAACTGCTTGCTTAGGCAGAGCGCAATGGCCAGGGTTTGATCCCTGATGTACCATGCTGGCCCACCTCTGGGCCCAGTGGGATAGCCATTGAGACTGGGCATGGTGGTTTGCACCTGCAATCCCAGTGCTTGGGAGGCTAAAAACAGGAGGATCACTACAACTCCAACCTACGTGTTGAGACTCTGTAGACTCGTGTAGACCTTGTCCTAAATACATGTTTAAAAAGCCAAGCTGGGCATCGTAGTCCACACCTGCTGTCTCAGCAACCCACAGCCTGAGGGCAAGAGGACTGCAAATTGGAACCAGCTTGGACAATTCTGCCACTTAGCAAAACTTTGTCTCGAATAAGAAATAAAAAAAAAAGTTGGGGAAGGAGCTAGCTCAGTGTGAAGGCCCTGGTTCAACCCTTGCACCACCTAAATAAATACATGAAAGTACAAGGTGCATGTTTTCTTGGTGCTCATGAGATTTTGGTTCATCACAGAAGGAAGCTGCACACCTTTGACGTCCCCAGTTGCTTTTGCATTCCTGAACACATAAATCCTTGGGGACAGAGGACACGCATCTCTAGTCTGGGGAGTGAATGGAGGGCAGATCCAGGGCCTGTGTGCTTGTGCTAGCTAGGGCTATTATGGGGACCTGCCGGGGGTGCACATCCCCGCCAGCAGCACAGGAAGCCCCTGAGGCCTCCTGTCCTATGTAAACTTCACTTTGAATAGATTATGCATAAGTTCATGCTTTCTGATACTAACCCTCCTTTGGTATTTAAAAGGTGGATATTCTGTCTATGTTTATGTCGTTTGGAGTTAAACATAGAGGAAATTCCACATTTTCAGTATCAAATGCTACTTGGAAACAGGCCTGGACTGAAGCCACTGTCAGGGAAGAGACGGTGAAGGAGCCCCCGAGTCGGAGGGACGCCGCGTGCCTGCGGACAGTTCCACGACAGGGTCCCGGCATTGTCTCTCTATGACAGGGCTGCAGCTGTCCTCCAGGTTGTCACTGAGTTTCCGATGGACTGCCCGGGTCATGTTTTCCAGGACTGAGCCTTCTTTGGTATTTAAAAGGTAGATTTTCCTCGTATGATTATGTTTACTGGTTAATCATACGGGAAATTCCACGTTTTCAGTACCAAACACTGTCAAGGAGGGCTACACTGGTGGACGGGGTCTCCAGCAGGGCGGCGATGGCTACAGCCCCGGGAGCAGTGGAATGCGGGTGGGCTGCGGCGCATGTGCTGGCCTTGCCCACGCCTGCCAACCGACACCTATAGGACTGTCTTCCCGGCCTCATGGAAGAGCCAGCCCGGCACAGGAATTGGGCTGTGTTGATCCCTGGGGTGCCCCAGGCCCCGGAGCAAGTTGCTTTGCTGTCTTGTGTCTACCTTGGAAGACCTCCAGGATGCATCCTTCTTTGGTATTTAAAAGGTGGATATTCCTTCTATGTTTACGTGATTCGTAGATAATCATAGAGGAAAATCCATGTTTTCAGTATCAAATGCTGCTTTCGAACAATCTCTAGAAGAGATCGTAGCACACGGGTCGCTGGCAAGACCACGGGGACCCACGTCACATCTGTTACTGGGGTCACCCCGGCATCGTACCCGAGTGGCCACCGTGGGAAGATGTGTGGAACCTGCTGCACCAGTCACCTGAGACGTCTGTCCACCCTGCAGAACTTCCATCTCGTGATGCTGTGGGGACAGGTTTACGCTTTCCCGGATGGAGTCGTTCTTTGGTATTTAAAAGGTAGATTCTCCTTCTATGAGTACATTATCAATGGTTAATCATAGAGGAAAATCCACATTTTCAGTATCAAATGCTGCTTTGGAAACCTCCGATGTCATCACCATGGATGCAAGGATGCTACCTGTGCCCTTGTGGGCCCAGGAATGGACAGAAATGGCATTGCGTAGGGTGACACCTTACTTGCTCAAGATGCTGACACCGTGTGGCTTAGCGGTGCCTAGTGATCTCGACAGCAGCTGTCTTCTGTATGCTCGCCACGTTCATGCTGCGTCGTCTGAAACCCCAAACCCCGTTCTTTTTCTGTACCCTGCCCCACCTTGGGGAATGTCTGGGTGGGCCTTGAACTTCGGGGAGGGACACTGCAGGCTGACCTGGTGCGGCACTCAAGGGGACAGGGAGGGAGTGGGTGTGGCTGTGTGAGTCCCCCTGTGGCTTGTGCTCTTCTGCTCTGCGCACCCCCTAACTTGCTTGCCCCATCTCTCTCTCACAGGCTCAGTCAGGAGCTTATCTGCTCTCTGTCACCAACCACAAGGATGATGTCCCCACCGACAGTCACGCTTGTTTGTTTGCTACTTGAAGAGAGGTTTTCCTTTGTGTGTTTGCTGTACTGGCTTCAATATGCAAGGGCAAGCTCTCTGCTAGGAGCAAACCCAGCCTGGAAGTGTGCTCAGAACGAGGTCACCTGCAGGGACTTGTGGAGGCCTGACTTCCCCACTGCAGACGCACACCTAATGACCGCTGACCTCCAGGCCCAGGCTACGTTCTGCCTGGGTGCCAAGGGCCCCTGCACCCTTTCGGAGCCCATGTGTGTTTCCGAAACATTCTAGAGCAGATGCTGACTTTGGAGACAATGTAGATTTAGTTTGCTTTAGGAAGTAGGACCATGCTGCTTGGCTACATGCCTGATGGAGCCCATGTGTCCACAGGGCCACTGCCCAGCCAGGCCTTTCTGGCCTCTGGGAGGGGAGCACAGCTCAGTTCAACCTCTGGAAGGATGTTAAGGGATGCTAGGGATGCATTTCAACAAGGGCCATGACCCCTGCCACACTCCATGCCCAGTCCATCCTGGGAGTTGGGCCTGTTTCAATTAAGGGTGGCTTCACCCGGTCACAGGAGCCTACTGAGACCACTTAACCTCAGGCCAGAGGGCTCTTTTTGCCCTGAAATGGTGTCCATGTCATTATCTTCTTAGAGATAGCTGGCCCCTAGGATCCGCTGTCCCTGTGTGGACACAGCTCTAGGTAGAGCCCTGTTGTGGCAGCTGATTACTGGCCTTGCCCCTCAGAGTGATGCCGCGCTCCGCAGCAGGGCACTCTCGCCACTGCTCCACTGCACAGCTTGCAAAATGCTGGCCTCTAAGTGTTTCCTGTTTCCTCTTTTGCTTCACATGTTGCATGTCACTGCGAGATCTTCCCTGTGCACTGGGGGCTCCCTGAAGGGTTTCCTGGGGGCAGGGGCTCCATTCAGCAGGGATGTCAGCCCTTTCCCACTCAGTTCCTGTGAACTGTGCAGGGTACTGTGTGTTGTACACCAGCCCATTCGTGGAGGACACTGGGACGGAAAACCAGCCTTAGGGTTCGGTCACAGCGTGTAGGACTGGATCACCTAGACAAGGCCTATCCCTGACCCCTGCCGTGGTCCCAGCTCTAGGCAGGCATGTCCACTGTGGCAACCATGCAGCCTGCTTCTCATCTGCTCTCTGACTGATCTTTGGTACTTGAAGAGAGGATACCCTTTGTATGTTCACTTTATTAATGGCGAATATACAGGGGGAGACTCTTATTTGCGTACCAAACTCTGTCTGGGAAGGCGCTCGGGCCAGCTACTGCTTCAGGACAGGCCTCTGAAGTCCGCCTTTCACAGGTATGTCCTGGCCCCTGGTATGCAACCTTCTGCTGGTCCCTGGGCCCTTGGTGCCAGGTACCGTTTGGGGGGATGCTGTCATACCACGAGGACATGGTATGGCAGTGTCAGCACAGGGGAAGGGGATGCATGTGCATGTGATTGCCTGTGCTGACTGGATGTGGTTTGCTTTTTAGAGGATCAATTGCTGGTAGACCTGCCTGTGTTGGCAACAAACTGACCCTGAAGACCCTACTCATGGCATCTACCATAGAATCTGGGATACCTGACCATTTCAAGGGTAAGCAGGGACAGGCCATGCAGCACTGCCTTTGTGTCATCCTGGTGACCCCCAGTCCACCTCCAGGGTTCCCTACAGTGGTGTCTGGCTTTGGGAAGTGGCTGAGTTTTGTTGGTCCCTCAGTAGTTCCCTTTGCTTTTTGGTGGATGCTTTCTGGAACCTGGTCCCGGAGACAGCTCAGAGCCATTTGTGATGCAAGTCCTCCCTGGGATGGCACTCTACACGAGGGACCAGCTCTGGGAAGAAGCTGTGAGGATCTGCCTATTCCAGGTGTGTGGGTGTTGGAAGATCAGAGGGCCCCTGCTTCTGTCTGGGTGACTGTATGGCCCTCTGACGTCCACATTCACCCTCAGGACAACAGCCTGATCATGGGCTCAGGTTGACAGCTGATCCTGTGTTGGTAGCAGCCTCTTGGGCAACATGTGACTCTGTGCCCTGGCTTCCCAGAGGTCTACACTGAGGAATGTGGCCATCCTGGGACAAGAGGTAAGCATCTTGCCTGGTGACGACAAATTGCCGGCTGCTCTCACCTGGTACAGTCCCACCTGCTTGTCTTTTAATTAAGGGCCCCTTTGTAGTGGGGACCTCAGCAGGGTTGCTTTTCTCATTACTTGCTTGCATAGGGGTCTTGATCCTGGTCATCAGCAGCTCTTTCTTAGCCTGCTTTCATAGACAGGAAGCCAGGATCTTGGGGATGAAGAGCAAGGGCGGGCCTTCTTATGTCTCCCTGCCAATAAACAAGAAGCAGAGCTGAATGTTTTCAAGGAGGCCTGTGAGCACAGAGTGAGCCCTCATCTGCGAGAACACCTGCGTGCGCTAGTGAGGTTGGTGAAGGACCCCGTTGTCTGTCCCTGCCTGGGCTCCCTGGGATGGAGAGCTGGCCAGCAGGCGCATACCTGCCAGGCGGCGTTTGCCACCCGAGCTGCTGATTCTACGTCTCCCTCCTGCCCCTAGGATGAACTCGGGAGCCGAGGCCGACCCGTGAATGGTAGTGCTGGACCTGCCCAGTGTTTCTGTTTGGTACTTGTAGCGAGGTTGCCGTTTGTATATTCGGCTTATTGACACAGAATATACAAGGGCACACTCTCTGTGAGTATCAAACCTTGTCTTGGGCCCGGGCCACACTCAGCGAAGAAAGTGGTATGTGTGTCCGTCCTACGTGTGGCAGGTTGCTTGTGGGTCACCACTGCAGAGATGGCTTCCAGGACAAGGGGACAGCATTAGGAGGGCCTGGGCATGTCCCCTCTCCTTGTTGCGCACCATGATCCCAGCCCGTGCACTCTGTGTGTGTGTGTGTGTGTGTGTGTGTGTGTGTGTGTGTGTGTATGTGTGTGTGTTCTGGGTTTGGGCTTCCCCACTGGGTGGTCACTGGCACAGATGGGGAGGCTGGCAGCTGGGTCAGCACTGGTGTGGGGCGCTGGTTTCATTGTTCCCTGTGCCTGAGGGCCTGTGTGTTCATGCCCTGGCACATGTGGCCTGGTCCGCTAACCCTCAACATCTAATTTGTCCCCAGGACCCACTAACCCTCAGCATCTAATTTATCCCCAGGACCCAGCCTTGAAGACACTGCAAGTCCACCCAAGGCAGTGGCTTTCTTTTCCATGTTAACCTTTGGTACTTGGAGAGTGGTTATCCCTGTCCTGTTCGTTTTACTCACGTCGAATCGTACAGGGTCATCCACTTTTTCAGTATCAAGATCGCAGACTCTGGAGCCAGCTTTCCTGTGTCCAGACCGTGCCTCTGACCTTCTGTAACCATGCAGCCTTGGATGAGAACCTCACCGCACTGTGCCTCGGGGCTCTCATGTCCAAAGGGAATCCTAGTGGCGTCTGCTTTGTAGGGTTGCTAGGGCAGAAAGAGGGCGGACTACGCACAGCTCATAACGGAGCCTGCTGCTCAGTGCTCCCCTGGTGGGACTCTTGTGAGCTCTGAAATTTACTGGTGATGGTGGTGCTGGTGGTGGTGGTGGTGGTAGTGGTGGTGGCGGAGGTGGTGGTAGTGGTGAAGTAAGTCCATCCTTGGAATTTTGGAACCATGTATCAAGACCTGGAAGTCATGTTCTCTATCAGGTATGTGAATGGATCCTGACGCCCAGAGTTGGTACTATTTTTACCATGGGGCTACCAAAGCTCTCCGTGCTCAGCCCATCTACCAGTGGCTTCTGTTAGAAACATGGTGCCCAGGCAATGGGACCAGCTGAGCCACCAAGAGCATTTGAAAGTCCTTAGATTCTTGATCTCAGTTGCTGTTGCCCCTTGAAGGACAGTTGAGTGACAATGTCAAGCTAGGTACAGAGGATTCTGTGGTGTATTGCTCCTTAGTACTTAAGGAGATGTCATCCATAGTACATGCATTGTGTGTGTGTGTGTGTGTGTGCACACGCGCGCGTGCACATGCCTGCATAGCCAAGTCGTAATTACCATCTCACACTGAGCCAGTGACTCGGAAGTGCCAGTGTTTCTGTTTCTGTCCTTGCTACTGTTTCATACTTGAGGAGAAATTATCCTTGGTGTGTTCACTTTATTTAGGATGAATCATACAAGGACAATTTCTTTTTGAGTATCAAATCTTGCCTCGGCCTATTTCCTGGACATCATGATGTGCTGTCTCAAGGTTGCATGTGCCAGCCCTGCCTAGGTGCAGGCTGAAAGTATAGAACTGGGGTGACTGGGGTATCTGGAATCCTGGATCAAGACCGTGGAGGTGGGCCTGAGCTTGGAAAGGAGCCAATGTGCTCCCTGGTCATGGATATGTCCCATGGAGACCCATCATTCATGGTTTATGGACTCCCGCTTCTTGGAGGCATCTACTGGACATGTTCTTAGTGGAGGTCATTGGGCTCAGACCCCCTTTTGCCTCAGACTATGACTAACTCTCAAGCATGAGTCTAACTCAGTATATGAGGCTGACCTGTTTTCCCCTGTGGCCTGGACCTCCTGAGAAGAAAATTCTGGAAGAGACCTTGACTTTGGTGAAGAACTAAGGTCTCCTTGATGGTGCAGTTCTTTGGTACTTAAAGAATGGCTGCCCATAGTGTGGTCTATATTTATGATGATTAATATCAGACAACCATTGTTTTAGTATCCAAATTTGCTTCAGAATTTTTTTCTAGGACAGTGCTCACTCCAGTAAGAGGACATCAAGCCTGCATTAATAAAGTATAATGACCAATCAGTGCTCCCAGAGTGCCATGCACCTGTGTGACTCCCTTGGACTCACGCCAGTTGGGGATGGAAGCAGAATTTGGAGGTTTGGAGCCAGAATGTTTTGTTCAGTAGTTATTGATGATCATGTACCTGTCCTGTCATTAAATCTTAGCCACAAGCAATTCCTTGGAGAGATGCTGGGGTCAAGTGTCTCTCTAGGCAGACAGAGGTCGTTTGAGTCTGTTCCTTGCTCTCTGTGGCCCCAGCCCCCAACTTGAGCATGGAAAACTTCCTGTAAGGGAAGAAAACATTACTGATACCATCTCCCACCATGAGTACTTTTCGTCATTGGCTAGCAGCTACCTGAAGGTTATATGTATACTTCTTTATTCTGGGTGGCCGCGAGGTGGCCTTGTACCTTACCTTCTTGGGATCTACCTCATCTTAGGGAGACTGTCATCGGGACTAAGAAACGGTGGTCACCAGCACCTCTGAGTGAGGGGCAGAGCGTGTGCGTGTGAATGAGTTGTTGGCTAGACTAGTGGTTTTCAAACTTAAAAATGCTTCTAAGATTTTCATCACCTAGGGATCTTGTTAAAAAGCAGATTCTGATTCAGGGACCAAGATTCTGCATTTTTAGCAAGTTCTCAAGTGATGCTAATGCTGCCCATCTGTGGACGACACTGGTAGCTGTTTGGGCAGGAGCAGATGTGTTTCCTCGCTGACATGAGCTCCTGTCTCCCCATTGTCCCCGTGCCATCCGTCACGAGGGCCTTCTTGGAATAAGCATGCTGCTCTTTGGGTTTTGAACCATGGTTATCCGTCATGGGTTCACTTTCTGCATGCATGTCATGTGATTACTCTTGTTTAAGTCATGCCTGAAAGGGCTTCCAAGTATACAGCCTCCTTCCGGGAAGGGCTGCCGGGGTCACTGCAAGGCTGTGAGATGCTGGTCTTCTGAAACCTACCTGTTATGCCCAACTCAGGCCATCTAATTGTGTAACCTTCCATTTCCAGTCGGTCTTAAGGAAGAATTCTGGGAAGTGAGAGGGCCCCAGCACAGTGCTGTCGGCAGGAAGTGAGAGGGCCCCAGCACAGTGCTGTCGGCAGGAATCCATGTCGCCCAGGAGATGAGCAAGGTATTATGCGTGCATGTGCTGCTTCTCTGCAACTGAGTTCACCTGCTGGCTTCTGGTCATCAAATCCTACCTCTCGGGACTGTCTGGAGGAGGGCTTGTCTTGTCCTGTAGAAATGGCCCTCAACAGCTTCCTGAGCTTGCTTCTACCTGCAGGGCGGGCATCAATATTAGGACTCCACTTAGGACGTGAGTCTGAGAGGTGGTGCTGGGCGGCTGCTGCCCTGTGTGTGTCCCTGGTGCAGGCAGTGAGCATGCTTCCCTGCCATGAGCCTCTCCACCTGGGGCCTGGGTGATGGTGGGCCCCCTGGAAGAACCTGCTAGATGCCAGGGTGACACTGGGCTGGAGGCCATGCTTCTCATATCAGAAGTATTTGAGGATGTATGTAGAGAGGTCATCCATGACACGTTCACTCCAGTCGTCATAAATAGTACGTGGTTAACCTCTCTTTGAATGTCAGCCTCTGCCCCAGAGGCTGGTCTGCATTGTATATATGAACGTGCGTGCTTGGTATAGGCCCTGAAATCGCCCAGCTCTGAGCTCAGTCAGGGAAGCCACCCAGACTGAGGCAATGCGGGAGGACCCTGGTGGCTGTGGTGTATTTCTGGTGACCTATGTGTGTTCCCAGCCCTTTCCAGCATCCCCTGCCCCTCTGGCCCTGGCGCTGACCTTCTGCATGCAGTTCTCTGCAGGATGGCCTTCTGCCGGAGAGCTCGTGGCTTGCTGCTCCACTGCGCTCTTGAGGACTTCCTCCACGAGCATGCCCTGAAGACTGTGTGCTTGGTGGTTGGAACTTGCTATGTCCCCTGAGGATATGGACCTGGCTGCTCTCCCAGTGGGTGAGGGCCAGGCCAGCTGAGCTCCCTTCCCTTTGCTCTCTAAGGTCTCTGGTCCCAGTGTTCACTTCCTTCCTTTGCACAAGGAGATCCCACAGGCCCCCACTGCCCAGTGAGTCTCCTTGTCTGCCCTGTGGCACTTTCATTCATCTCCTTTCCTTCATCAGGGTGATCAACGCTACAGCTGGACCCCTGCCGGCCCTTCAGCACTGTGTCAGGGGGCTTCTAGCATGTTGTGACCACTTGGGGAAGATTACCCCGACCTTGCGATGCCCCTGGGTTGCAGGACAGATGTAGAAGAGCCCCAGTGTTCCCTGGGTTCCCCACCTTCAGGACGCCATTGTCATGGATGGTGATGCCTTGGTCCTGCCTCAAAGCCCTCCACTGTCTGGATGACTTGGTTGCATTTGCAATGCGTAGCACAGCTGAGCCTCTGGGGGAGTCAGGGGGGATGGATGCTTCCTTCAGGGGACGCCAGCTCCAGTAAGAAAACCGGCAGCCCTCCCAAACCTAGGCAGGTAGAGTTGAGCCAGGTGGGCTCTGTGCTGATGGTGACTACTGGTCTGCTCACCTTGGGGACGCTGGAAAGGAGGCCCACTTTGGGGACAGGTGCTCATGTTGTTCCTGTGCCACCACATGGGGCTTGATGAGGTTCCCCAGGGAGCTCTTACAACACCTGTGATGTGAATACACAAGGGACCCTGTTGTAGGCTCCTGGAGAGACATGGCTGGGCATTGCCAGCTTGGCCAGGGAAAGGCCACATCCACCATCCCAGGCCTAGGGCCACCCGGGCCCAAGTTCCCATGATGTCCTATCCGTGTAGTCCATGTGCAGGGTCCCTCCGGGGACAGATTGCATCCATGCTTGGTCCCACTCCATTTTCTGGGCCAAAATTTCAGACTGGGCAGTGCTGTACTGATGGTTTTTTCCCACTAGTCTGTCCTGTCCATGAGGAGTCTCCTGAAGTGAGGCTAAGGTCCAGGAAGACTGGTGGATCACAGGACACAAGGCATTTTGTTAAGACGGGTCACAGGCTTTCTTTTCCCCAATTGTCAGCATCAACTTACACGAAGACACATGGGCACTCCTTGGCCACATTGGTAAGGTGCTATCTCACAGCAGGTTAAGTCCCTGAAATCTCAAATTTCAGGAGGTACATCAAGGTTGGCACTCCCCAAATACTTGGAAGCACAGTTCTTCCCAGGCCCAGGGTCTTAGGATTTTTGCCCTGTAGACTCTGGGTGGCACTTCACGGCATGGGATGCCTACGCTCTGGGGCAGGCAGGGCAGCTGGAGGCCAGTCGTACTTGTGGGTAATCCCAAGGGAGCTGCTGTTTTTCAGGACAGACTCTTTGCAGACATTCTTCTGTAGAACCGTCTGAGGCAGGGTGTCGTCCATGATAGGGGAGTGGATGGTTGATCAGAGAACATACATTTTACAAGTGATGTATGTCGACTGATCCACAGTCCCTACCTATCCAGTGACTTCTTGGGACAGACGAGGTGGCCATGTTGACTAAGCTTGTGAGGCAGCGCATGGGCTGGATTTGCACCTTGCACCACAGCTCTCCTAAGCCCCAGTCCCCAATTCATCCTCAGGAGGACCCGATGAAGACTTGGTTCTTCAGTGTTCGCCTTCGGTACTTGAAAAGTGGTTATCCCTGCTGTGTTCGCTTTACTTATGACGAATCATACAGGGACATCCAGTTTTTCAGTATCAAATGCTGCTTTGGAGGGCTTCCTGGATTGCACCCCACCTTCAGGGAGGAGGTCTTGGCTTCTGTATCCATCAAGGTATGTCTGTGGACAGCTGGCCACAGTGCACGTGCTTCCATTGTGCTGTGCCACCACCTGAATCTGCTCTCCAAGGACTGCACTTGCCTCGAGAGGCAGTGGTGCTCTGGCCTGGGTGTTGGTGTCCACACCAAATGGCTGCAGGGCTGACCAGTGTCAGTCTCATCCTGAAACACAGAGTTTCAGCCTCCTGCTCCAAGTCCACCTTGTCCATCTGTGAGATGCATCCCCTGAGAGAAGCCAGTGGGAGGCCGCACTTGTGCTCCCCTCACAGTGCTGCTGATAGCTAACTGGCCATCATTACTGCTGTTGCTCCAGAGAGGAGTCTCTTGGAGTCAGATCTTGTTTTGGGAGGCTTTCTGAGTGCAGCATCACTCTGAGGGAGTCATGACACCCACCATCTTGCTGTGTGTGTGGAGAGCTAGTTGAGTTTGGTTTCTGAGATATCCCCCTTGGCTTACTTGTCACAAGAGAGTTATGTCCACTCTGTCCTTGTACTTGCTGTGGGGAAGTAATGTCTGGTTGACAGGCTGCATTTGATAACCTTCTTCTTTTGAATCAGATTTCTTCTTATCATCATAAGTACATGATCCCATTGCTATTTGTTTATCAATAAAATTATGGCAAAAAAATAAGTACATGATCCATGACCCGACGAGTGAGCAGGAGTGCTCCAGTCTCCACATCTTGGTGGAGGGTGTACTGTGTTATAGATGATTAAGTGATTATAACACAGCTCTTCAGTAGGAGAAGCCCTCACTCACGTGGACCTTGCATTCTGGTGAAACAATTAAGCATAAGTCATCATGCATCATTCTTTCCAGTTATGTTTTACAGAGAAAAAGGAAAACATGGAACTGCCAGGAAGAGACAAAAGGAGGTGGACACTTGTGTTCAGCATGGATTCTAGAATGTTCTCTTTGAAGAAGGGTATGGGAACAGGGGAAGGTAGGCTGTTTCAGTTGGAGCCTCCCAGGATGTGGTGCATCCTACAGGACTGGGCAAGCCCTGCCAGTGTCTGGCATGAGAAGGCAGAGAGAAGGGGGAGGATTCCAAACATACAGTGCTTGCTGAATCCACATCCTGCAGAGTCGGTGGGTATGGTGAGGGCCTCATGGCCAATACTGCCACAACTCAAGCTGAGTTAGGTCTGGAGCTAGGGCCTACTGCAGAAGTCAAGGAGCCCATACTAGGAAGTGGGCAGTATAGCAACATGGGGGCATTACCGAGAAGGAGGAAGAGGGGCAGGGAATGGTCTACCCCGGTGTGGGTCAGATATGAGAAGATAAAGAGCCTCCACAAAGGCAACCATAGTCTTAGGGGAGAGACAGAACTCCATTAGGGCAGAAGAGGGAGTTTTTGGTGGAGTGAGGAGCAGAGGGTCTTTGCTGGTGACATGTCCTGTAGAAGAGTGGGGATGGGGGAACATAGGAGGGTGCACATGGGTTCTTAGGTTGATCTCTGGGTCCTGGGGTCAAGTTTTGGGGAGTGGGAAGCTTCTGGGATGATTCTCCTGGAACTTGGTCCTGCTGGAGTAAAGTTGCTGGGCCATCTGCTCTCTGGGGGTGGCTTTTGGGGTAAGATGGTGGAATGGCAGAGGGGTAAGGGAGAGGGCATGTCTGGAGGTCATGAAGACTGAGTGAACCTTCCTGAGATGCTCCTAAGGATATTAGGGTTCCGCGCTGCAAGGGCAACCTTAGGGGCTCTCTCCAAGACTCTGCCACTTCAGTGAGACCTGCAGGAGCTTGGCTGGGGCCTTGATGTACTTGCTGGATAACTGTTAAGAAGTCCAAGGCTCTGCTCACAATTCTCAGGGTCCATTCTCCTGTGGAGGGCTCCAGATGTGGTGCAACTGGCTTCCCTCTTCTCATTTCTAAATTTTGGTTGTATAGACTCAAAATTTCAGCACCA
Source organism: Tympanoctomys barrerae (assembly GCA_002564285.1). Classification (NCBI taxonomy): domain Eukaryota; kingdom Metazoa; phylum Chordata; class Mammalia; order Rodentia; family Octodontidae; genus Tympanoctomys; species Tympanoctomys barrerae. Next base: position 18,335 of record NDGN011545761.1, on the reverse strand, counting down.
GGGAAAAAGGACCGTGTCTGCATCACCACAGGAGAGGTAAGTGGACACACAGCCCATCCCAGTGTGTTCTCAGGACGCAGGTAACCTGCACTGCTGATACTGTGTCTGTTCTGTCCACAGGGTGGTGTCGGAGGCCACGGCCCTTGGAGAAGTAGACGTGGCCCTTGTCTGTCTTGCCTGTACTTCTCAGTGGTACTTGAAGAGAAGTTGTTCGTGGTGGATTCGCTTTACTTATGACGAATCATTCACGGACAACACTTTTTTCAGTACCAAATGCTACCTCTAAGGAATTCCTGGACACAATAGAAACTCCAAGAATGATGATCTTGTTAACCATGTAGAGAGGCCAAGTATGATTGGTTGACCCTGGACAGACTGCCTGACCAAGCTGTAAGTCACCTGGTCTGCCAACCTGCACATCAGATCCATCTGTAAGAGAGTCCCATGTGTTCCATGCCAACCTTGGGGAGGCAGCTCTGGTCTGCTACAAGCCATCTTGCAAGACTTTGAGAAGAGGCCAACTTCCAGAAGAGATTTGGGTGACAGCACCATCCAGGGTGTGTGACTGGTTGATCAGAGGGCCATATGCTCTGCTCACCCTGTGGGCTACCTAGTCACGAACCCATCACATCCGTCCTGCACAGGAAGACTTTCTGGAGATCCTGCCCACCTTGGGGAAGTGTCAGTGCATGTGCTGGCTGTGACTGCTTGGTGGACCAAGATGAACCATGGTCTTGGGGTGTGTTCACATAAAGTGCAATGAATCATCATTGGTAGCTCCTCCATCACTATCACATCATCACTGAAGTGTTGACTTCAGATATTGGACATGAAGTTGATTTCTCACAAGGGCCAGAAATGGGTCAGCTTCTCTCCTGGTGTGTGTTTGAATTATTCTTCCGAGCTTGTGTTTTTTGTTTTTTTTTAAAGCTATATCTCCTAGTCCTCTAACCTCTGCATCCTGTTTTCTACAGAAGAATCTACAGAATTTGCTAGTAGCCTTACACCATCACAGGAACTAACAGTATGTGCTCACCTTGTGATGGCTGTGAAATGGTGCCTTTGTTGTTCGGGAGGTCTCCTTACATCCAGTGTCATCAACACTCTCTTCAGGTAAGTGCGCCTCGGGTGAGCATGCACTTAATGCAGGCGTATGTCACTCGGCTCGGCCCACTACCCACTGTCGCTCCACCCATCTCTAACAGGACATCCGCAAGGAACAGCCAACTTTGCAAGAGAGGCAGTAGATTTCTCACCCGTGTTCACAAATGGCACTTGGAGAGAGGCTGATCTGGATGAATTCAATTCATCAAAGTGAGTCCTACATGACTCTCTCTTTTAGTGTCAGATTCTGCCTTGGAGGGCTTCCTGAGCCTGTACTGCTTCCTTGGGGGGTTTCTGGGTGGCTGAGCCTAATTACCACTGCCTTCCTCAGTCAGGATGCATGCTACTGCCCTGCAACCCCCGTGTCCAAGCTGATCCATTTTAAAAGATCTGGAGCACCACCAACTTTAAGAAAAAAGCAAGAGAGCCTATTGGGATAGTTGAGTTAACTAAATATACTGGCTAGCTCCATTTTTATTGCTATGCAATTCAACCATAGAGGAATATCTAGAATCATCTTTTCTTAGCTTTCAGGGTATAGAAAACCCCAAACCCTTTGGGTTTGGGTGTGGGTGACCCTTGGGTTACTAACCCACAGTAGCTTCATACCCTGCAAAAAGCTCTTTTAAGTGAATCCTATGTGCACCAAAGAGGCAAACTTGCTTTGGCAAATGATTAATTTGGTTCATTTATGATGGCTTCTGTGCTGCATGGTCAGCCATATGCAGGAAGTGGTCATCCTGTCCCTGCTAGTCTCAGGCTGGCAGACCAGGGGTGGCTTGAAAATGTGAGTTTGACTTTGGAATTGAACCCCACAATTCACTCATCCTCAGGGTCTCATCCATGCTCGGTGGCCGCTCCCAAGCTGCCCAGCGACCCATCAGAAGACACAGGACTGTTGCGAGCACAGCACACCTCCTGGTCCTTGGAGGAAGTTGTCCTTGGTGAGTTTGCATTACTTGATGGGCAATACAGGGCCGACCTCTTTTCAGTATCCCGTCTCAGCAGGAGTCTTCTTGGTCCTGTGGCCTTACTTTTATGGGGTCATACCACTGTATGAGATTGTACACCTGGCATGTGGCTGGTGGACAGGTGCTCTAGTGCCCCAGGTCCTCCCACAGGCCACATATGGGAGGCACGGCCAGCTCTGGGCAAGAAGCCTATGACCTACAGTCAGTATCATCAGTGCCTGAGAACACGCCAGCCTGAGGCACTTCTGGCTGTTTGCTGTTTGCAGGGGGAGGGCAATTCTTGAATAAACAATAAATAGCTCTCCTCATTTTTACTATTAAATATTGTCTTGGAAGGAGGGCTATTAGACACATTGGCAAAGTAAGGGAGGGAGTGTGGGTCCAGCAGGTTTTAGGGGGATGCCAAGAGTACAGGTGACTTACCATCTCTGTTAACTTGAGAACCATGCAAAATGTGAGGATGGGGACAGTTCTGTTTTATTTAGTTACTTGTTTATTTTATTTTAGTGTTTTGACAAGGTCTTAGTGTGTAGTTAAGGTGGGACTTGAACTCACTATGTAGTCCAGGCAGTCTCAAACTTGTAGCTATTCTCTTACCTCCGCCTCCTGAGTGCTGGGATTACAGAGGTGCCCGACCATATCCAGTTGGAGGCAGTTCTATTTTTAATTTATTTTTATTTTTGAAAAGAATGGCAGGGGCTGGCGAGATGGCTCAGTGGTCTAAAGCACCTACTTAGAACAAGCTCAGCAAAGCAC